>JAIFTH010000898.1:0-14000 GCA_019968535.1 Fragariocoptes setiger | reverse complement strand
TGATCTTGTCCGAATTCGTAGAGCTACGATACCGACCAACCACGCTTCCACTCATAAGAACTGCAGATTCTCTCTCGCAGCTTCTCACAATCACCACAATCAGCTGGTAGTTTTGAACCACGCGCTATTCTACGCTATTCCGGTGTACAATACCAGGTGAAGGGGAACGAAGTGGAAATATTTTATTATGTGTTAAGTGTGTTTTCAACTGTGGCTTGAGCATTATGATTGCAGTGTGTTCCCCTTTACTATTTTTACCACTTGCTGTATGAAGCACTCACACACAGTCAGAAAGAGACAGACACACATCAAGCGCAACAACCACGCATCGACCTCTGTGTCGCTCTCCACGGTTACGATCACGTCGGACATTAACACCCAGTCAGCACCAATACTGGATCGAGTCAGCAGTCATGGCAAGCAATAGGCTGCAAAATCACGGAACAATCTTTACACGAATGACAGGATTATTAAAGTCGGGAGCTGTCAAAGAGGTTCCAATCTGGTATGAGATCTATCGCCGCTTTCCGCCACACATAGAGCCTAACGCTGAACGTCCAGTGCCCGGCAATGCGATACGCGAGATTGTCTATGAGGAAGACTTTGCCCGGGCAAACAAGACCTTAAAAGAAATTATATCACCCACGACAGAGGCAACTGCAACAACAAAAACAAGACGAGCAGTCAGTCAGGTAGTCGCGCCAAACCAGCGACCTTTATCAAAACAATAAAAACGCAACGTAACAATAATCATCATGAGTCAAGTTGTAATTTACGACACTGATCACAACGATACACTTATGTTTTACTTACAAAATAATTTATATTATTACACGCTGCTAATACCCACATCATTGATGGTGGCCGTGTTTTTCAAGTTCTGGTCCTGGGTTGGCTTCCAACTATACATCAATAATTAGTATCGATTTGGTAGCTTACTAATAAATATCTGTAGTTAAATATCCGTACAGTTCACAACGAATCTACCAATCATAATCTACAAGAATGGTTTTCCGGATCTTTTCATCGGCTAAAAGAGTAGGACTCGCAGGCTTATGCGCATTATGTTTAGCCACTATTATCATAATTACATTTTATTCCCCTTGCTCAAACAATAACAATCAACAAGATGAGCTTCGATGGATCTCGCCTCAGCGCTACATGGTTGCCAACGGATCATCCCTAGAGAGAAACGTCAATGACACGAGTCAATACTTTGCGTATGGACGCGACATGCCTTTAGTTTTTATTGGTGGCATGCCACGAAGTGGTACAACACTATTGCGCGTTATGTTGGACGCTCATCCCGATGTTAGATGTGGCGGTGAGACACGTGTTATACCTAGGATATTGAATTTAAGAAACTCGTGGCTCAAAGCACCGTTTGAGTCTCAACGATTGCTGGAAGCAGGCATCACGCCCGAGGTGCTTGACTCTGCAATCAGCGCGTTCATGCTAGAGATAATTGCTAAACATGGCAAGCCCGCGAAACGATTGTGCAATAAGGATCCTTTTACGTTGAAATCTGCCGTCTACATTCGTCAATTGTTTCCGAACGCTAAATTTCTCTTCCTTATTCGTGATGGTCGTGCAGTTGTGCATTCAATTGTGTCGCGCAAAGTAACCATATCTGGATTCAACATTCAAGACTATCGACAATGTCTCACCAAATGGAATTCCGCCATCAAAGTTATGTATGAACAATGTAGATCGCTTAACCAAACTGTGTGTCTTCCAGTGTATTACGAGCAATTGGTATTACATCCGAAGAAAACTATTGCTATGATATTGAAATTCTTAGACCTGCCATGGAATGAGACTACACTACATCATGAAAAACTTATCAATCAACCCGAAGGTATTTCCTTATCAAAGCTTGAACGTTCCACGGACCAAGTGATTAAGCCGGTTAACACTGAGGCTCTTACAAAGTGGGCCGAAGCATTACCAAGTGATGTTGTGCGAGATATGGAGTCCATTGCACCCATGTTGGCCACATTAGGTTATGATCCCAATAAAAACCCTCCAAACTATGGCAATCCGGATTCGTTTGTACTACAAAAAGAGAGAGAAATTGAGAAAAATTTGAACGATTGGAAAGTCAAAGAGCAACTACTTATAAATCAACGTGAAAGCTTGCGCCGCGAACTGACGGCCAAGCAAACATCTCAACAGTCATCAATGGACCAAAAATCTAAAGATTAATCTAGTACCTCCCAATAGATTGAAGTATTGTGCTTCATGAGAACGAAGCTAAATGGACATAATGAAACTTAACTTAAAATATATATGGTCACACGCTTTTCTGGATTTAAAGTTGTTCTGGCGCCTAAACACAAATTGCGTCCCTATAGTACGTCTGGAGGTACGCATATTGAGCAATTAAAACGTTCTTGTCTGAATAATATCGATACGTCCAAATTTTTGCCTTCGCTAATTTGACTTGTCCCATCACGATAGATGAGTTTAGGAATGAGCAATATCGACGTCATAACGGCTAATATAGCCTGAAAAGAGTGTTCGGGAGCTAATTGTTTCTTCGTCCAGTTGCACCGACAGTAGATCCATATCGTATAAGTGCAAAAAGAAAAAAACCATCTCTGTCGATCGCTCTGTTTTTCCCCAAAAATATTGCTGGCAACGTGTTCAATAAAGTGTTGCCGTATAACACTTTGCCGACAACAGAGCAGGCACTTGATAGAGCAAGAGAACAAAGTTTCTTAGAACTTTATTCACAAGTAGGACAAGTTTTTCGTTGGTACAATATCGATTCTCGGCACCTTACTGCGCGTAAATCCGTTGCGTTGCGGTGTTCGAAAGACAATTGCAGCTGAATCGATATACTCACAGCATATACAAAATAATGGTACAGTAGTAAAATAATAGCGCTATTGCCACGTATTGACTCAACTTGCACGTACCGGACCACCTGAATATAGCAATGTAAATTGCGATACTTGGGTAACGCGTGATTTGAGTTCCGAACGAGCATCAGTCGACTACTAATAGCTATTATAGCTAGCTGTCAGCAAGGTCATGCATGGGTGCAAGCACAATGGCAACGGGTAACTTGCAAAGTACATTGAAGCCAACAGAAACAACATGAGTGAGATCGGAAAGAGCTCATGATACAGGTGGTGTTGGCAACCAACCGACCAACAAAGCGTACACGCAACAGGTGTTTGCTGTACAACTGTGTGCGTGCATGAGCACTCAAGTTAAAGTTGCACGAAGTTTCGGTGAAGTTAGTGGATTTTTTATAGATATACTTATATATAAACACAAATAGTGCATATAAATATGTGTGATTTGCTTTATTCGTTTAACTTCTTATTATCGATACGAACTGATCGAGTATACCAGGTGTCAAGCTGGCTAATATACTATGATAGCTATCGAGTACAGTAGTCAACGCAGGGCGTCCAGCTTGCACATTGTTTGTTCTACGGAAGGCACAATGGCTGATACAATAATCGACTACGAGCAAATGCAAGCACGCACATACATGCACGCGCTCGCGCACACAAGTAAAGCTGCAATCAAGACACTTTTATTTATTTATATGTTGCAACAGAGTGCTAATACACTAATGAGCGCAATCTTCCGAGCAACAACAATAATAAGAAAGAATAGAATAATAAGAGTCTATCGTCGCGTAGACATCAAGTTCAATGAAAAAGGATAATGTTGTTAGTGCACTTCAATGAGAATGAGTGTGAGCGAGAATGAGCGTGTTGGGTGCTTAGATTTAGAGCCAGTTTTTGTTGATCGCTACTTACCTGTATGTTGGTCGAAGTCAGACCAGTGTCATGTTTGTTGTCGTTTGTTCATTCCCTTTTCCATTCATTCATTCAGACAAGCTAACAGTATCTGCTAAGCCTTTCTGAACAGCAACTTCGAACAGCCACTCTGCATATCTTTCTGCACACATGCATACAAATGAACAGCAACGGCAAAAAAAATGAGAAATACAAACAGACCGCAAAACATGTCATGCAGTGAACAACAAGTGCACATGGAACCGCAGTTGCCGCAATGTGCAGCGTCAAACTGCATAGTACGCTCGCTATGCACACTTGGAGCCACCACAAACTACTGTGAGTTATAACTGTGTGTGTTTGTCCTTGCTGTATCGCGTGAAGGGCTCGCTCGTGCTAACAAACTTTTTTGCATGTCTAGCTAGATAAGCATTTGCACGCGCTCACACATCATTTGTAAATAAACGACGTGCCAGCGTTATTCATACGGTTACTTAGTCATGTCAAGGTGCAACGTCAAAACGGAACCACCCGGATTCTAGATTGATGCTTGATATCGCACTACGTGCTGAGGGTCACAAAACAATTGGGCGGATTTCCCTAGCTCTCTATCGAGCTTGATGTCAATCAACTATTCAACGATCCATGTAATGCATCTGTCACAAGTTATTAGATGCGCCAATACAATCTGAAATATCATATCACTGATACTACTTTCACTCTGACGACGATTGTGTGAGATTCATGTGAATGAACTTTTTATTTGTTTACTGTTAGTAATTAAATAGATGTAGAGATGAATGAAATTGAATGGAGTGCAGAACCAGCATCAACGAGAGCATTTCAAACACAGCATCTGCCCTTAATTTTGACCTTACGATGCACATGGAGCATCGCTTGAGGTTACATGATAATGATTTTAAGTTGAGTTACAGGTCACGTTGAAAATTTGCACCAACATTATCAATGATATGGCACTGCATCGAGCAGTGGTTTAAGCCTACTCAAGAATTCGCATCAAGGATCATCTGATATCTATTTATAAGATTGTGAACAGTTTTTAAAATAAAAAATTCGCTTAGTAAATGATGTGCACATTGAATTCAGAAGAATAAGTTCTCCAACTCACTCGGATCTTATCACTGGGCTGATGCCGGGCTGATTCTAGAGTGAAGTCAGAACCAATTTAAACTTTAGTTAAGCGTTACTTCTAACGGTTCATTCAACTTCATAAACCATTGATTGCAGCTCATTTTTCGAACAGCTAATGCTATCGGTTAGATGCTGTTGGTGCGCCTTGTACGGCCGAACCATTCGTCGATAACCAGATCGAGAACAAGATTGCAAGTGTGTGGCTCTGCACTTGCACTTTCCATGGACGAATCTACCGCTTTGGCAAGCGAGAGCGCTGTTAGCTCTCTCTCTCTCTCTCTCTCCCTCGCCATTGATCTCTTGCGTCCAAGTGAAATGAGAGAGCGTGTAAGGCAGTATTTGTGTGCGAACCTTGATCTCACTAACTGCTATTGTGTGCTAGCAGTCTATCGTTTCGCTTGGTGTATTGCCATTGATCTAAGTCTCGTTGCTGAAATTAGCCAAGCCCATGTGCTATGCTGCCATGAGCTACGCTATTGCGCTATGCAAGCACATATCATAGATTCATTTGCAACAGCCCAAGCTCAAACGCCGATAACTGGTGCCAAGCTGTCGCATAGTGTGTATGTGTGTGTTAGTAGCGAAAAAAAGTGGCCAGCGTTAGCTATACTAGTATTAGGTTAGTAGTGTGTGAGTCGTTTATTTACAAGTGCAGCGTGTTGCCTTGGCCGTCCATCTCACGTAGACGGCTCACGGGCATCTTAGCGATTGCGCTAAATTTAGCATCACAGCACTCAAGTTGCTAAATCTTTTTTGTTTTGCTCAAGTGTTTGTTTGTCTATGCTTCTTGGTGCTGGTGTGTGCCTCTCCCTTTGAAAGAGTCGTCGCGTGACTTTTGTGTGCGTGTGTGTGTAAGTGCATTCACCAACTGATCCACTGAACCAATACCGCCACGAAGATGCCACTAGAACATGAAAAGAAGAAATCTCCCTCAACTGAACTTCCTCTCATAGCTATTAGCTGTACGATGCATTCACGACCGAAAAGAATACAGTTCACTTCAGTTGATAACTCTACACATGACACATAGTCTCGATAGAATTGAAAATTTTATCAGAAGCGCCTCATTTGTAATTCAGCAACGATGTTCATTGCATGAGTGAAGAACGCAACAACACATACTAATATTCTTCATAAACGCGAAATTCAACACTCCGAACATAAACTCACGTGAGTGTCAACAAGTGAACAAACGAACGAACGCGATATAGTCGTAGTCCACAGTCTAGTGGAATTGTACGAGAATGGTCGCAGATAAAGCACGTGCTTCGTTATAAACACCGGGCATCAATAACAACAGCTGCCGCAACAAGTGCAACAACACCAACATCTACTAACGCTACAATACGCTCTTACGTCACATACCACTTTGGGTAGCATATGTTTACATCAAGTTGGTGCAGTGTCAACACATCATAGCAGACAATAAATAACCTCCATCTAACACTAGTAAGCAAATCGGCGCGCGAATTATTACATTCGTCGTTGTGTCATCGTAGTTCTATTCATCGTAATATGAACAAATTGTGCAACAACAGTCTAATAGAATAAGAAAAATTGGATAGAAAATAGTGCACACAACAAAAGCAGAACAATGTTTGAAGATTTTTTCGAAGAAGGTATGAGCTTCTTGCTCAAACACTTGTATGAAATGATGTCCGATTCAAGTGATTCAGAAGATCCTGACCCATTGATGCTGTACGTCACGCACACTCAATTGCCAGATTTGATATGTGATACAATAGTCGAATTTATATTCCTTGGTGTTCTCGTTGGAATTATCTGGATATTCTTAATTGTTTGTGAAATGCACGGTGACAAATCACATTGTCTGGCCACTTTAACCGGATGTCCAACCAAAACAATTATGGATGCATTTTAAGCCCAACACAGAAAAGTTTTGTGATGATAATATTGTTTCTCCCTAATAATATTGTATTGGCACAGTACGAAATACAGCTAGTCCCAATGACTCAGCGCCAAAAAGAGTCACACCTACTACTTTCCTCAATATAGTTGATTAGTTATTGGCCACAAAATAATTAATCGCAACATAAGAATCAATAGCAACAATCAACAGCCACGTGCCATCTAGTCAAGAATACACCATAAACAGAAGTTTCATTGAAACAAGCGAACACTCATCATATCGTTCTTGTTTAGTTATATTTTTATTATTAAATTTTCATGCAGCACCATGTTTAAATGTATGTTGTGCCCCACTATTATATAGAGTTCTTATCTAGATAAGTTGATAGATATATATTATCTAAAACTGCCAACACGAGAGGATCGCGTGTAGGATCATTATTATTATTTTCATAATTTAGGTTGAGTGACTAGATCATCCACTACATCCAAAAACAGCTATCAACGCGCCCAAATGTTAGACAACTAATGGGTGACAGAATGACTGTTTCTCATTTCCTCTGACTATTGTCCTCAAGTGTTTGTACTCGTTGAAATTGCGATTCTTGTTCCGGCGTCTCCATGTCCTTGACTAGGTAGTAGCAGTTTGTGAAATTATTTTAATGAACATTTCGTTGACTCGTGTGTATGTTATCGAATCCTTTCATTGTGTCGATTATGCGTGTATCATACGAGATGTGGATTTTTGAAAATAATATACCATCAAGCGTCCTCTTCTTTTGAAGTGTTTAAAACGCTTAGTGGTCTAAGTTGTATAAGTAGTTTGTCAAAAATGATAGTGTTTGTCATGGCTTTAAGTGATGAAATTCATGATGTTTTACTGTGTCACAATAGAATGGACCCGGAATCTATTGAGTACAATTATCGTCAATTTAAGACGATCGTGTTTCACCATTGAATATTGTTGCCGTGGTACCAATGCCAGACTTCTGAGTCTGTGAGTTGTCTGATTGCTGTTGCTGACTGAATTGCTGTTGTCCGTTGTTATTGTTGTGACTAGAGCCACCGTCTGATTCTTGATTCTGTCCTTGTCCACCACTTGGATCGATGGCTTGCATGACTCCTTGAATGGCAGAGTTATTCCCGTCTGTGGTGACAATGCTCACGTGTTGGCCAGAGCTTGCTAGTTGTTGATACATGGATACAGGTATTGATACCAGACTCGACATTGGGTAACCTGGAAACAATGAATTTTTTGTTAGAAGTTATGCTGAGGAAGTCTTCTTAAATAAAGGTAAACAAACAGTGACAACTTACTATTTTGTGAGCCGTCTTCACCGGTGATAATGATTTGTCCCTCTCCACCAATACTCGCATCACTGACGGTCACTTGTTGGGCAGTGAGTTCGTTGCCCAAACTTGTGCTCGCAGCTTGTAATTCAATCGCTTGTCCTTGTGTCAGCTCGGTCAAAGTATGACCGCCGAGGGCTTCGGTGCCGATCGTTTGTAACTGTTCGAACATTATGAAAATAAAAATTGAGAGGACAATTAGCTATCAATCTTGATAGGATCTATAACCCACTGATCATCTTACGTCCGTGATCCTCACCCTGACTGCTCTGACTTGTGTACCATCCGGTAATGTCAATATTTGTGCATTTGTTGGATCAACTTGTATGAGCGATACAGTGCCGTCGCTATTGTTAATTGTTTGTACAAAGTTAGAGGCGTATGGTGCTGAGAACATCGTCGCCGGTTGCTTGTTCTGATTGTTACTTAGAGTTGATCGATTTGATGTGATCAGTGAAGGATGAAGAATTTGCTTCGGCGCTGCCGTGCTAAATTTATTATCCTGTTGTTGTTTGGCATTTTCAGAATCCAAAAATGTTGGCAGCAAGTCTTCACGTTCATGATATCGATAACAATTGATGACTATTTGGCGCAACGTGTGTGTCCATGATATCTTCTGTTTGTCGTTGTCGTCACGCGCATCGCTTCGAACGTTGGCCCACGGCAATTCATCAGGCCACCAAGGTGGTCGGGTGGAGTCTTTGCCCCAGCCGGGCTTGCCACGGCCTGTCGAATACTTGAGCATCAATGGTATGAATGCTCGCAATTGTGCCTGAGTCATTTTCTCAACAGGTGTGGGTATACCATCAATTACAAGCGGTGGTAACTCGTGGCGATTTGAATCAACCTTAGCCGGTTGAGGCGCTTGCTGAGCAATGGCATGTTCTAGCTCTGCCATAATGTCGTGCTTGCACGATCTGATAACATTTTCCAACGGCTGCGCGCCAAATACTTTAAAATTATGGAATGCCTTACCTGGCATAGTGATCAGAACAACAGCTTGTTGTCCAACACGTGTTGTATATTCATCGATCGAAGCTCTGAGTTTGCGAAGAATCCGTGTTTGTTGACGTTTCCTGACCGACGGATTTGTCTCAAACGTATGCGGCCGTTTGCGTTTCTTAGCCGAGGCTATGGCAGCAGCAGCCGCGACTCCAGCTGGTCCTATGAAGTAAATGAAAAAACATTAATTTGTAATCTAAAAGTTCAAGAGTGATACAAGAAAGATAATAAGAAGTGTGATGTCTTACCAGCTGTAACAAGTTGTGCTTGCATCTCAAGATCTTGAGAGGTACTCATCATGTTTGAATCATCGCCGTCGTCACTGTCAGACGAATCGGTAAGATCGTCGACATCTACACCGAACCCTGACATGTCGATGCCGTCTAAGGCGCCCTGATTAATGTCGGGTCCGCTGACTGGCACCATAGGTTTGCGTGCAGGTCGTCGAGCATCATGGATGTTAGACGCTACTTCAGAAGTAACAGCATTTTGTTGCTGTCGCTGGTGTTGTTGGTCAACATTACTTGTATCTATTTGTGTGACAATAGTTGAATGTTCCCCATGGTGCTGTTGTTGTTGTTGCTGTTGGTCTTGTGATTGAGAGGGGCGTGATTGGTGCGTTTGGATGATTTGAGTTTGTATGCTAACATTGAGATTACTTGTTTCCGGTTGTTGTTGTTGCTGCTGCTGCTGACTTGATCCTGCGGGCGCTGATGATGTGGTAGTTGTTTTGCTGGAGCCGCCTCCAGACGCCGCGGCGGCGGCCGAGCGTGTCGTAACGCTTGGAGTGATGACTGTGGTCGCGGTCTGGCCAGACGTAGTGGCATTAGAACCACCTTTTTGGTTGCTCGTGCTGAGCGACGAAGTAGCTTTTGTTTTCATTATGCTATTGCCGATTTAGATTTGGACCTAACTGAAACTAAATTCGTATGGATTGTTTTTTGTAGTATATTGCACGAGTTCAATGGTCAGCACGTTTGCACTGGACGTTTCTGGATCAACAACGCATGTTAGTAATGTTGACAGCGTACGACAAACTTAGATTGTCAAGAATCGGTTGTGAAGGGTTGGAAAGAGCCCAGTCCTGAGAATCTTTTTGAATTAATGTCATGGTAAGTTGGTGGATGTTACACCGAAACATTGTAAAATTAATGAATGTTATTCAATATGTGATTATGAATGTAAAGCAAGAAGATGAGAATATCGCGCGGGAGCAAATTCGATCATCAAATCAAAAAGGACAAGTCGTTAACAGGACGCCAGTGTCAATTTTGACTACGACGAGTGGTTTGGAGATCGGCAATGCCGCGTTCACATTGTCAGTTGAGTTTTGACAACGAGCGAACTCGCACACACGAGCATGAAGAGAGTACACCCAGTTTATATACACGTCCAAACCAAACGATGCATCAAGCAAATGAGTGATGAAAATAGTAATCTACACCAAGAATTTCGCCCCTTGTGATGGCAATCACGGCGATGCTAATCAACGATTAACTGACGAAAAACGTCATGCTGGTATTTGGCCTCTCAATGAAGTTATCACTGATTCCTTGCTTGTGTTGACCTTAGTCGCTGGCACTACTTTAGTGCTTGTTTTAACTAGTTCGTTCAGCAGGACAGGAGGTGTCAATGACAAATGTTTGCACTCAATGTATATGTTTTCAGCATGAAGATTGATGCGTGCAGCCCTGGGCTTGACTGTCCGAGCTCGTCAGCTGATTGTGCCATCAGTAATAATGAACACTCGATGCAAGCCCGATACAGTTTTTTTTACGACTTGAATGCATATCCAATCCAATCAATCTATTACAGCGAAGCAAAGATATCAGAGGTTGCTTATGATCCACAATCGTCTGACACATCAAAAGCATGTTGAAAAGTCTATATTATCTATTGAACAGAATTTCGAGAACATCAATGGTCTTTGTCTAGTTCATCAAACGGAAATTGATAAAACAGTAAAAATAAACTGAAAGAATAAATAAAAAAGGAACTCAAGCAGCGTGAAACTTCTTATTGTAACAGTCAGTTATGTGTATACTTGTGTGAATTACCAATGAACACAGTTAACAGGAAAATTATAGAGATACTTACGGAGTGGGTGCGAGATGCAAACCGACGGCGTCGCAGATACTATGACAACGAACGAGACGGCGCTGGCGTTCACGGCGAGTGGCGCTGTAGATAAGTCTCTATAGCGCACAGGCGCGTCTCGATGCGCCAAACATTGTGTGTAGAGTCAGCTAGTCGATGTTTGGTCGTTGTCGTGACTTAATGCAAATATTTCTATAGTTGTTCTCTATGTTGTGATAAAATCGAGACAAACTATTATTCCGTACTATTTTTCCGTTCTGAACGATTGATTTGTGTACGCGCAACCTTGTGGTGATGAATATGTGTGTGCGTACGCGTGTCCATGCAAAGTGAACGGACGTGCCTAATAGCCGTGTTGAGGAACTACTGCATATCGTATGAAAATATTTCGGAATTTAGTTCGAGTGTTTATAAGCAGGAATTAAAATTCTATCGAGTCAATGGGCTGCACCTATCTAATTAGATAGATAGATTTTTCAATCAATAGTCTTGATATTTTGACACAATACACTTTTAAACGATGCTAGGTTACGACGACTGCGCGAACGCTATGTACTGCACAAGTCGTGCACACATGCACACACACACACACCCTCTCACCGAAGAACGGTTCTGAGAAAATCTACACAAACACCAGTGTCGAGGAGAACGCGAGAGGCCTGCAAAACACATACGATGTATGTCTATGCATGAGCATTTTTGTGCATGAGTGTGTTTGTGTACGTACTTGAGAGTTAGGCCGACGAGTAAGAGGACCTAAGATGAGCTACCCTCCCCCTCATACACACACAAGACAACACATTCGTTGCGTAAGCGTGAAGCCCGGAGAGCGCACACGCACTCATTCTCACAGACATTGCGTTAGTGAAGCAGAGAATGCGTAGTGCCTTCTCTGCGGCCCATGTTGTTCAATTCGAAAGTCTAACAGATGACACAGACTCGCACTTATGATGACGCCGCGGCGGCTGGCCTCACGCTCTCACAAAATCCATTGATGAACACAAGCACACTACAGCGCTCAGGCACGCCCGAATTGAGTGGGTGATAAGATTCTAACGAACAAAAGACGCACACATAGACACAAAAAACAACACGATGAGAGCGTCCCCACGCTAACGAACGAGCTTTGCAAAGTTGAGAATTTCAATTTTCTCAATTCATTGCCATATCATAGAACTTGAGACGTCGAATCGAATGGTGTAATTAATATTCACTAATAACCAGCAGTTCTTGAGATATTTTTTTAGAGAAACTTTGTGCGTTTTTGTATCTGTAGATGTACGTGTTTATGCGCATTATATTTTGAAATCTGTTCCAACAAAACCCACTTTTCTCAATGCAGACGTCATAAACGAATTTAGAAATCAGCTTTCCTGCAGGAAATGTGTCTCGTTAAATTTCTGGCGCATCAGCAATTCTAGCGCTGAGGAACCGCATGCGCATTAGGTCACGCACAAATGCACACGAAACCTGTGTTCCTGCTACCGGCTCGCTCCTGCACATGCAGGATAGAGTGACAAACCAGATCGGAACACTTTTTCGTCCCCTTTCCAACCCAAATACCTTAAAACCGTTGACGTAATCAATTTATACCAGGGGACACAATGGCAACCGGTTTGTAGCTTCCGGCAGACTACGCGCTGAAAACCTAGATATTACCCTAGTGTCTGCGGCCGCCTTTGGTTGGAGCTACGGGCGCAAACTCGCAAAATCACTTTTCGAAATTGGAGCGTTAAATCGTGATGCTACTGCGCATGCGGCCCCTCGGCGCTAGAATTAGCTTAGAATCTACACCCGGTAGCGCATCGTCCGATACAGATATTTGCGAAATCTTTACTACTTCGTTGGGGTGATTTATTTAATCGGACAGATTCAACAAGAGCAACATGACTACGCAAGCAAAAGCGGGAAAGAGTAAAAAGAAATCCAAGGATACAGTGATTAAGTTGTCACTAGAAGAATTCAATCTAACCTCCGCTCCAGAGGGCCTCAATGCTATCAATGTCGCCACTGTCCCTAAACTTGATTGGGCCGAGACGATGCGAGAATATGAAGCCGAAACTAAAAAGGTCTATCTGCCAACAGGACCACGCTCACAACGTGGACCCGCTATAGCGCGCGAGGAGCTACCCAAAGAGTCCCCATTCAAAGCCATCATTGATGGTCTATCCATGCATGCTAACCCGGATGACCTAAGAAAATTATTCAAAGATTGCAACCTCAAATCTGTCGATGTTGAAAGAGGCGTAGGATATGCCGAATTTGAGACAGCAGACGATTTATATGAAGCGCTAGGATTGAGTGGACAGTCTATCAAAGGTAAATCAATTGAAGTGAAGCTTGAAAGTCACTCATATCGGCCCGGCGGAGGCCGGCATGTTGGTACCTATGATCGTCCTAACAGGACAGAGCGTCCGGGATTTCGCAACCCAACTTCTTCAGGCGGCATCGGCAGCTCCAGTGCAGATGAGGCCGACAATTGGAGAGCACCGCGTCCAGCGGCATCAACAGCAGGAGCAGCACCTCCAGCAGCTTCAGCTTCAAATAGAAACAACAACACAGCGCGTCCAGGATATGTTTCAAGGCATAGTCTCGACCCTGATCGCCGAACTTATCAGCCCAGGAGGCCTGATAACCAATATCCATCGTATAGTACTAGTGCGGGAGCAGGTGCAGGAGGGGGTGGACGGCCAGGCAATGCTTATGAGCGTCCGGGGTTTCGCAACCCAACTTCTTCAGGCGGCATCGGCAGCTCCAGTGCAGATGAGGCCG
>JAIFTH010000066.1:0-75478 GCA_019968535.1 Fragariocoptes setiger | reverse complement strand
ACACACACACACACACACACACACACACACACACACACACACACACATATACACACTCAAGATATCAGGATGAATTATTATCGAGATTGATAAAAAATAACTAAGCATTGAGGAACAACAGTGTATCACGCTGTCAGTGTCAGCGTGCCATACCAATAACAAACATATAAACGCACAGTGTAAACTCATTGTCTCTGACTTGACACGCAAACAAACCTGTGACTTCAGTCGAACAAATTTGTGTTTTCCTCACATAACTGCTCATTCATACTAACATGAATTCACACCATGACTCACACGATCATTCTTTGGTGAGGAATAATCGTGCTTTAGGCCTACAAACTGTTGTCAATATAATATGGCGCCGATGGTCGCCGACTGTCATTGTTCTATGTTTACTCAGTTGTCTCAATCGGGATAAGAATAAGACTTTGTTGGAAGATAAACTCAATGATAAAGTCATTGGACAATAATTGGGAGAAGACTGTGGGGAAGATCAATGGAAAAGATGTATTATCTAGATTCGTCCACTTGCTCGATTATGATTAGTATATGACGATAAGATCAAAGTGAAAGTTGCGAAGATATTGCGCAGCAGTTCTTGGAAAAGTTGTTAACACGTGTTCAAATCAAATATGTCCAAGCTATTGATCAAACAATCGAACAACGAATTAGCCAACGTTAAGATCAAGATTCACATAATGTATGTTCTCGATTCAATTGTGATGATGATTGCAAAAGCTCGTGACACTTTGATCGAACAAGAAATCGAATCAGTCGTTAGTTGGGTTTACAAGCAAAGAGGGGATATAAATTTCTCTATGAGCGCCTCATTAAAGTTGCATACGGCATCTTTGCTCATCGAGAGCATTGTCTCCATTAAAGACTTGAACTCTAGGACGGCACATTCATTGGTTCCATTGTTGAAGAAAAATGCTAAGATTGGGTGGATTCAAATGGGCGCATTCTATGTTAATGTTAAATGCGGTCAATCATTTGATCGAGCAACGTTGTATGGCTGAATTCTATGATGAAGAATTAGAGAAACAGATGGCGCGTGATTCTACAGAGACTTTTATCTTGGTTTCAGTGCATATATGCCGAAATTTACGAAACAAAAGTCCTCTGATATCAACGAATCTACCAAACGTGGACCGAAAAAAAGTGTTAGTACAAATAGTAAAGGGTGAAGTTCTGTGAAATGTGTAGAGGATTAGAAGCTCTCGTGGTTATTGAGTTGACTAATGACCAATCACGCAGTTACTAAAGTTTAGTAAACACGTCAAGATAGAAATCTCACAGATGAACGACAGCGCGTCTTCAACCGAAAAATTGAAATGCTAATTAATCCATATTCGGTTGCTGAGTCGCTAGAAAAATTTTCATTAGTAACGGCTAGAATAAAGTTGGCAAATGTTCTCACAAATTGATTTAGATTGAAACTCAATTCACAAGACTATCGATCTAGCTAACAAAACACCAATAAGAATACTAAAATAAGTGTGAGATCTTGCACACAAAGTTCGATGTCCGCGACTGCTTCGATCATTGCACTTGCTATCTATTGCGACAACTGTAATGCTGTGCGTTTGTCACCAAAAGAACTGTACTATACACAGAAGAGAAAATAAACTTGAATGTGATTGTAACTTCTGAACGTAGAAAGTTAGAGCAAACTGAACTTGTAAGACCACTTAAAGTGTGGATAAACTAAGAATATCCAAGTTTATCTCTCGGCACACACACACAATTCTTTATCGATCGATTGATTTGAGTGGCCGCAAAATCACCTGTTATGCTTGGAGAAATTCGAATTGCAACTTGCTTATTTGAAGCTCGAGTAGTAGAAAGGACCGAAAGAGAAATGAGTTTAGTTTGCTAACTCCACTCACTAACTGAACTAAAAACAATGCAAAACCACAAAGCACACACACACACACAACAATGTAAACAAAGAAAGAAAGGCTCGTGCTCACGACCATAGAGATAAATGTTAGATTAGATAACTATGGGAAAATGGACACACAGTAGTATTTTGAGCAACTTTCTTTCTTACTCGATGTCACTGACCATCGTAGTCGATAGTTGATAGTTATTCTATCAATGGCTAGCCAATTCGGCATCGTCATCGCCGTCGATACTTGGCGTACTCTCTTGTAGATTCGTCCAGTCGTTCATTCGTGATCGATCAACAATCGCGAACGAACGATGAGACAAAAGCCGAATGATCGTGTGCTAACGTTAACTATTTCTGTTCTTATTTTAAAGGTAAATAGTAAACAACGAGTGAATTCGTTGACAAAAGTTGACTTTCCATGCAACGGTTGTGAATTGATGTTGTTGTTGCTACTATTGACGATACATCTGTGTGTGGTCAAGCTCAAACAGAGCTTACCTCTGTACCTTGCAGTTCAATAAAACAAACAAACAAATGAATGAGACGGTAAAGAGAGAAAGTCTTGACTTTCGAGGTCTAAGAGTGGCCAACTTCATTGAGATCGAAATCTAGAACACTTTCAATTCAACTAGAGTGAGCGTTTCAATAATAACAATTGACAACTGAGTTAAGTCACTTTATCGAAGTCGACGAGAGAAAAGTCAGAAGGCACCTGATCGTTGCGTTACGTTATAGACGTTTTTGACGATGACACGACAACACGCAAGTTGAATAGGGCGACATGGGCATTTTCGTTTGATGCTCGACAAGTTAGCATCATCATCATCATGATAGAGTTGTTAGTGGAGCCCACAATTATCGGTTGGCCAATCATCGGTAGGGCCAAGAAATCAAACAACAAAATGAAGATTAAAATCAAATTAATCAAAGGAGGCAACGTGTGGCAGGCCAAGGTGCAGAGTGTAAAAACTTATAATAATAATAATAATAAAGAAAGATGTCATCATAATCCAAGATGTCCATGTGATCATCCATCATTTGGTCGCCAATGTGAATATATTCGCCATTCATCAAATGCTACTGCTGATGAAATAATGTCCACACAATCGACGCCGGCCCCCACAGAAAGAACACATCTACAAGAGGAACATTACGATCAAATCAGCAACTCTGATAAGCAGATCAATTCAACACATCGATCAGCGCCACCAATGATTCAAATGGTGAGGCGACGACGATCGAGAGTGAGAAACGCAACAATCGAATGTCTCAATGAAATTGCCAGACTCGCTATAGTGAGCTCCGTGATATTGTTGGCGACAAATCTCAGTTTAATGGCTTCGGGCGAATCCTCGATCAACGATCAGTCACAGCATCAGCATCAGCAGCAACAACAACAACAATCTACCGACCAACAAAACGTCACATCGGCCGACAGTAGAAATAATGATGGTACACCAATTAGTGTTGTTGTGATGTCGATGGCCTCATCGAGCCAGCAGCAAGCAAACATTAGCAATAGTGTTGCACAACAAACGAACACCACCAAGGCAGCAACAGAAGAAGCAGTAGCAAAAACAACAATAGCAATAGGTGCAGTTGATAATATTACATCATCGTCGGACAATATTAGTGGGACACAACTTGAGGCCACAAATAATTCAGCAAACAATGGCGATAGTAACACCAGGGCAGCATCCACGACGATGGGTATGCAGCAGCAGCAGCAGCAGCAGCAACGTAAACAGCAACAAGCATCTTTCTCTACAGACAATGCAACTACAATGGACGCCGACAGTTTATTGTTGCTGGGTTCGTCGCTGTTGTCCGATGATAATCTGTTGTCACAAATTGAGGATATTGAAACGACTATTTACGGAGATCCTCATCGAACACGGCACGAAGTGTTTGATGTGAGACACAATTCCACGTCCACGTCCACGTCAACTTCCAATTCCAATTCGATCGACAATTCAATTGCGCACACTAACAATAGCAATTTCAATAATAGCAACAACAAGTCCAACAATAGTAGTGAGGCCCATTCTACAATGCATTATTCGCCGTCTTCTTTGTCCACTAATTATGGTAATCGTTCGCTACATAGCAATCGATTAATGATGGACACTCAATCGGCACACAATCAGCATGCCAATGCAGTGCAAACACAAAAGCAGCTGCTAGCTGCACAATCAAGTACGAATCAAGTGTCACACGCACCCGCTGATACGACGACGTTGCGTACCAATTTCAATGGCAATTTAAACGTGGCCAATTGGCAAACGAATGTTCAGCAAGCCTTGGCGCATCATCTAAGTCAGACAAGTGGACCAAGTGGTATGTCAAATGGAGCGAAGCGTGCCTACAAGTCACTAGTCAACAGTCGGCAACAGCAACCAATTGTGATTGATCGCTACGAGGCATCACCGACAACACAGACATTTTTAACGTACGCTTTGGCAAGTGCCGCCGATCAGCATCAGACTAACAACAATACTAACACTCGTACTAATGCTGCTGACCGTGATTACATAACACGTGTGCACACAAATTGGACAACAGTCGGCACAAGTCATCAGCAGCCAGCACAAACATCGCTGGCATCAGAGAAACTTGCGAATGTTTGGTCGACAACACCAACATTATCGCAACATGAGCAACGGTCGGCAGGAACAACACCTGTTGCGTCGACTGTGTGGCCATCGGCGACACAACAGCCTACGACGAGTTCATTGAAATCGTCGCCGAATCATCACGCACAGCAATCAGGCCAATCTGTTTCGAGATCTAAACATCAGCCGACATTGATGTCGCTCGGTTTAGACGATAATATTTTAGCACAACTGATAATGGCCGGTCTCGGCTCAATGACAACAATCAACAGCCATACCAATACTAATGTCAATGGCAATGGCTATGGCAGCAGCAGCAATCTATCAGCAGACGCCGATGTGAATACCGCAGTCACGAGTAATTCACATTACAACCACAACTACAACCATAATGTGCCTTCAACGCATTATGCTTCGTTCGTGGCACGTCCAACAACTAGTCAACAATTGGCAATCAAATCGTCGCCCTCAACAGGTGCCACACGGCACACATTGTTGTATGACAATAGTAAGCGCGATAAACAACTCAACATGAACGAACAAGAACGTTATTTGAGCACCGGAACAAGTGTACAACGAACACCAACGAACCAATTGAACAGCAATCAGCTGAACAATCAACAATTGGGCCTTTCAATCGATAGTTTGACTGCCATTTTGGCCAGCTTAGGCTTGAGCGGACCACAGTCTCATCATCAGCAGCAGCAATCACAACAGCAACAACAATTACACGCTGGCGCTTCGATGGAGCACGAAAATAATGAATTCGAGAGCAATAAATATGCACAATATTATCCTGTGTTGGCGGCCGAAATCGAAGCTGTCAACAGTGCTACCGGAAGTGGTGCAAGTACGAGAGCCAATCGACACTACAACTCATATTCTACAGCAGCAGCAGATAATCAGCAAGGATATAACAAGCCATGGTCATCGACAGGTGCCACTCAGTCGGCTGGTTATCGATTGTACGATCAGCAAGGCGACGATCTGGTGAATAGTTTGGTTGATTTGGCTTCGTGGCACGCATCGCACAACTCTAATCATAATCATCATCATCAGCAGCAGCAGCGTCAGCAAATATCGCCTACAGGTGTTCGATATATGAACCCGAATCAAAACAGACTCTCGGGCTATTCTTATGCTACGGCCAATGCTAACGCTAATGCTAATTCCAATCCCAATATGCAATGGGACAAGCTCAATACAATTGTCAATAACAATAACAACAATCAAAATGTCAACCAAGTGCAATCGAATAGCAACAACAACAAAAATCAAGTGCAATCTACATCGAACGCGATCAGGGGCTCCACAACTGCATCTGCAGCTGCAGTAAGCAGTGCAACAGCTCAACCCGTGTCAAGCGACAATGTTCATTCATCGACGAATTCAATGCAACAGCAGCGCCCATCATCGTTGTATGTGGGGCCATTGTCCACACCTGCTGTCACTCCGACGAATAATTATGTCAACACGCGCTACATTTACGAAAAGAACGGCTTCTATGATCCACGTTCGAGTTTACAATCATCACTGTCCCCGTCGTCGTCGTCATCATCATCTTCGTCATCGTCATTGAGTTCGACGAGTTTGAGCTCCAGTTTGATTTCAAGTAGTTCCACGACACCACGGCCACAGGAAGCACAATTGTCGTCTACATTGGGGCCAGGAATGTCATCGACACTGGCCCCACCTTCATTTGGCACTGGTGTGTCAGCAGCGACCACAGAACCGAGCACAACAATTGGAGCTCAAACTCAAAATCCGACTCAATCTCAATCGAATCGTCCAATCAACACTCATCACTCGTCGGCAAATCTACAGCAGCAGCAGCAGCAGCAGCAGCAGCATGATTACAATAATAACCATCATCATCACAGTGTTTTGAGCACTGGCAGCGCCCACGGAAGTGAGCGACCACCTATGAGTGATTTCATCACCAACTCGTTCCACGCAAGCCCCGCCATATCGGGCGCAGGTGCCGTCATGTCGACGACACACGCCACGAACACGAACGGTTGGTTGGCCGCACTAATGGCAGCAGACAAAGATTATTATTTCACTGACACTTTGTTCGCCGGTGACTCGATGGGGCCGGGATATTCCATGTCGCCGCACAGTCTGGGCCCACACACGTCGGCCTCGAGCATCATCAAGAGTCAATCGAGTCCATTGCCGTACGCGGACTCTATGTTTTACTCTCCTGATAACTCGTACTATCCGTCCGTCGAGCCCATCACACATTCGGGCGACGGCTATCACTCAATGCACGCATCCAACATTCTGCAGTCAACCACGAGCGCATCAAGTGGCGCTACAAATGGTCAGACACAACAACAGTTTTCAAAAACTGCACACCAGACCACACCAGGTGCAGCAGGTACTTCTACTGCAACAGCCAGTCATCCGAACCGACTACCGTTGTGGCTGGAGCGCCAGTTGTTGTTTGAGGAGGCTTTAGCGAGCAGTATGTATCGTGCCCAACAGATGGCGCTGCTCACGAGCACTCACGACCCTTCGCTTTCAATCAACCATTTGCACGACCATCAGTCACTTCATGGCAGCAATAATAAGCACACGAGCAGCAATAGCATGCACAACATGCAAATGTCTGCCTCGAATCAGCTCGAGCAACAGTTGGCGTTGGCGACCGCGCGCGACCCGCTGCTGGCAGCCACACTGGCCGATTTGCCTACATTCTCAGCATCCGATCTCACGCCCATGAGCTATTCACCGCCACCCGCGCCGCCAACGATTACGACAGGCAGTGTGACAGGGGCAGCAAGCTCACTGCTGGAGTCAGCACCATTGATGCACGTGATGGACGCCGAGTCTTCATCAGCAGCGGCAGCATTACAAGCCGGTGAAGTATCGCATCAACCACAGGCCTTTTTGATTCGCCTGCAAGCGGCGCCACCTGCCACTCTAGAGATGTTGTCACCTACCACTTCGAGCGCACACACGCACCAAGGCAGTGGCAGTGGCGGTGGCATCGGTGGCGCCATCGGCATGGGCATCTTCGGCGCCAAGCGTCCGCTGAAATCGTCCTCTTTGTCCACTGGCAAACTGATGGCTGGAGCGTTGCCTGTTCTTTCGGGGCCTTCTTTTTTGACGCCCACATTCTTGGCATCTCGACCGCAACAATCTGTGTCATCATCGTTTGTAGATTTTGCACCTGCTGCTGCTACTCAAACGAACAATCAAGCGCCACAATTGTGGCGCAACACGTTCTTGTCAAGCTTATGGTCGCCGTTCAGCGGAAGCGCCAAGAAAGCATCCTCAACTGCCACTAATCACCAGCAACAACAATCAGCTGATTTGCTGAAAGCTCCCTCTGAGCATGTGAAGCGAATAAGAATGCTGAAATTCGTCAAGATCCCCGTGGCTTTTTACGAGCCGACCGCTGCACACACTAACTCGTTGACAAGTGGGCTGTCGCACCTGTTATCGCACCGTCAACACAGTGCTAACGCTGCCGCTGTTGCTGCCGATGCCGATGCCAATGCACCTGGAGCCGCCAACAGCAATCATCAGCTCAATTGGCTCAGTTCGGCGGCTCATGGTTACGCAACTGTCACGATGCCACCGCCACCGCCACCGCCGCCGCCGCCGCCGTCGTCATCGTCAATGTCACCTGTCGCTGTGGCAATGTCAGCGTCGTTGTTGCCTTCGCAATTGCGATCCGCAACACAATTCATTCAATCGAAAGCTGACGATTCACTGGCGACACGCGTAATGACAACACTTGTCAGCGGCGCCAACACTCACGGCAACACACAACCAGAATCACACAAGATTAGCAACAACAATCGAGTTAGTCAGCCTGCTGCTGTTGCTGGCCAACAGCCAAACAAGAAGAGTGCAAAGTCAATTTACCTGCTTGGCGACAACACTGTCTGGTTAGACGATTGGGTGCCACCAACGGATGCATTTTATCCTATTTACTTGTCACGCTATCAATCTTCTCCTTCTTCTTCCTCTTCATTGTCGGCAGCCACAGTCACAACAACAACAACTACAACAGCAACATCTACACCTACTAGTGGGGTTGATACATCGCATTCGTTACAAGCAACTGCAACCACAACTAGTACAGAACATGCAGCGCCCACTCAATTATCGACATCAACAGCAATAGCCAATAATCCTGGCCAACGTCATGTGAATCATCGAGCCGCACCACCAATGAATCAATTGACCACCACTGCACCTGCAGTTGCTAATGCAGGTGCTAATAGTGTTGATAGTTCTGTAACCACGACGAGCGCACCAATTGATTAATGGACAATCGATATTAATCAATCGGTGGTGGTGTCAGTCATATTGAGCTTACACCTAGTGCCACTATTATTGATGTATTCTGTTACCATTTACATGCAATGCTGTATTAATGTTGATATCAATTAACGTTAATGGCAACACCAAACTTGGTTTGCTCATATCTTTGACCATGATGGATATTTGGCCTGGTCAAAGTGTTAATTGTGCTTTTGTTCACATGCAAATGCACATTCAAAAGCATCAGCAACAACAACAAGAGTTGAGCGTTCTTTCATTCATGTCGAGCCAATGCTCGAGCAATTGAAATACAAGCAATTCAAACACATGTATTAATCACAATGGCAATCGAATAATTGTTTGTTTGTTAATGCTTGTTAGTGTTGGTGTTAATGTTGTTGTCCAACAAGAGCAATCCAATCGTTACAATCACTGCTGGACAACCAACGATAGAACTTTACAACTAGCTGTATAAATTTCTACTTGTTAAATATCACTAACATTTGTAGCTTTACGTAAACGGACATAACAGTTTACCTCTGAATGTGATGCAATTCTTGACAGCACAGTTTCTTTTGTGCTGGCCATTCCTATTTATTCTTCCATGCATTTCTCTCTGATTCTCTTTCACAATGTTCACATCTGTGTGCGCTCATAATCAGACAAGTGTATCTGTGTAATGTTTGCACGACGAACTATGGCTAAATACAGACAGA
Organism: Fragariocoptes setiger; assembly: GCA_019968535.1. Classification (NCBI taxonomy): domain Eukaryota; kingdom Metazoa; phylum Arthropoda; class Arachnida; order Trombidiformes; family Phytoptidae; genus Fragariocoptes; species Fragariocoptes setiger. Next base: position 65,975 of record JAIFTH010000066.1, on the reverse strand, counting down.
GTATGTGTTTTGTTGTATATGCTGCCAGCAGATCAAAGTATGGCCAGTGCAAGAGGAAGACAGCCAACCAATCGCCCCAGGTGAGCAGCTGACAGCAATCAGTATCACCTGAGAGCCTTTAGCGTCAATTAAACGCTATTACTTATGCTATTTACCCATAGAGAGTAAACAGTGTGCGTGTTTTCAGTGAAGCTAATTGTCCACTTACGATTTATTTTTTTTCTTTTAAATTGTGCGTGTGTGTGTGTCTCTCACTTTCAACTTGTTAAAGTTGGCTGATGTTGTTAAGCTCGATTCAGTGCGAGCTGCCTGTGTTTGTTGGCTGTGTATGGTTGAATGCTGACAAGTGCTTGTCGCCGCGTGGCGTGCTTAATTTTTTCTTCTCTCTCGTCGATTGTGTGTTTCCGGTGAATAGAGTGCCCGTCCAATGGAACCACCTACCTCATCTGTGTACTTGTGTGTGTGTGTGTGTGTGTGTGTGTGTGTGTGTGTGTGTGTGTGTGTGTGGACAAAAAAGATGATGATAATAAAGAAAAGAAAATGAAGAGTGACCAACAATCACAAGGTCGTGGTTGGTGTGCAAACAACGAGACATAGAATTCACAGTAATTGTTGTCAGCTTGACAGTGAATAATATCTAAGCTCTTGCTAGCTCAACACTGTCAATCGTAACAATGGGAGGCTTGATTTTGATTCTGATTCCGACTTCGATTTTATTGCATCACTAGTTAAGTGGCTTCGTCTAAAACGTACACACACAAATGTATCATAAAAATTAAACATCAACAGTGGTCAATTGGCGCCAACTGTAATAGGCTTTATTTTGTAGCTCTCCCTGATAGTGTGATTGTCCACTTGGTCTTGGTAGGTTGACTACCCACTTGATGGTTCAACTGTGCACCATCAATACAAGTACACTGAGATGTAGTGCAATAGTAATTTTAATAGTTATTGTAATTGTTCAATTGTGATCATCAGTATGTGTTGTGTGTGTGTGTGATTGTTGTCTGATTGCAATCAATGAGACATAGCATTACGCAATGCACAATTACAATCAACGCGTTGGCGGCCGTAGTGGATGTTGATGTTGATGTTGGAGTTGTCGTTGTCATTTGAGTTGCACCGCGAGTTTTCCATTCATTCATTCATTTTATTCGCCACCAGTTTTTTTATCGTTTGGATTCAGTTCTGAATGAAAGTCTTTCATTTACCATGCAACTGCCCGCTTGCTCACTTGCACATTCATTGCTTGCATTAGCAGGCAATCAGTGAGCTTCTTCAACGTTGATTGTCCACTTGTGCGTCTGTGTTTAACACATGTGTGAGAGCTGACAAATGTTGGAAACGTTATTGCCCCCATTCTAAATCACTATCACAATCTTAATCTCTGCTTTACCGGTGCTTACTTTCATCAGGACACAACCAGAGTGACCACTGTTAGTCATGATTGAATCGCAAATTATCATCTTTGTTTGCAGCAAAAGTGCACGCTCAATCTCGAACGACAATCGATCAGATAGAATCAAATCAGTGGAAATCAATTCGAATCCAGAAATTGAGACCGAGTGAAATCGAATTTGAATTGAAAGAATTACAAGAATTGTAAATTTGGATCGAATGACCCACTAATGACATTTCATTTGAAACGACAACGTGCGAGTGATAATTCAAGAGCATTTGGTTACGTAATATTTTGAAAAATAAACTTAACACAAGTATCTCTATTACTGCTAATACTACTACTCTTCATTTTCCAAATCGTTAGGAACAACTAGCCACGTTGATGCGATTGTGATTACGATTCACCTTAGTGTATATAATGTGGTTGTGTGTTATCCGAACTGTCCTTCCTTTATTGATTAGCGTCAAGTAGCATTTATATGAAAACGGTTCGAATGCCAAACTCAATATCGATATTAGTTACTGAAACTCATTCTAATATTTCTGCTTCTGCCTCTGTTTATGCCCTTGCTATTAACAATGTCATTGCTATTGAGAAGTATAGATATTTTTCCTCCGTTCGTTGGCCAGCAGACAGTGAAAAAAACATCAATAACTTGATAGATAATTTAGAGAAAAATCTTAATGTTAATGTTTCAATGTCATTGACGGAGATACATAAGAAAAAGCATAACATGCACAAGACATGTAAGTGACTGTCGATCAAACAAGCTAAGCCGTGCATTTAAGTATAAAATCTCAAATTTCACCTTAAAGTTTAACTCTGACGAATAAGGACAACCGATGCTTGATTTGATTTGCTGTGCATTACTTGGTCGCATTCTAAGTTTGAGTACGGACTTTAGTGAAGTTAGTCCGATGAAGTGAAGTTAACCCTTTCTTTGCTCTATTTAGTATTCAGTGTTTATTCACGCACACACACAGTAGTCAAAACACATGTTGCGTGTCTTAGTCTCAACGTACACTCTCTAATTGTAACTGTAACATTTATATCTGTAGCAAAGCGTGGACTAAAATTCAACAACTTCTTTGAAAGCTCGATATTCAAATTGTCTGTTATCAATAAGTGAGTGCTAAAGTTCTCACACAAACAATTTCGACACAAATCTCACTTGAAAGATCTTTGTCAAAAGTCAACTGCAGTGAGTTTTGTTTGGTGGCAGTTGCATTCGGAGATTTGCTCACTCGATATCTTGCTCGAGAGAAAAAGTTTGCTCGGCCATCGGAAGGACGCACGCACACACACACACATACAACAGGTGACAGGTGCGTACGGTATACGTACTTACAGTACAGTTTCATAAGGTAAGAGTTGTGTTGCCCGCACGAGCTCGTCGAGCATTGTGCTTTGTGTTGCGTTATGCTTACGACACGGGCAAATATATTTGTTGTTGTTGTAAGATCGCGATCATCCCGAACAAACGGACGGACGAGCGATGAACTGAGCAGTGAGCTCAGTCTCGACTAATGAGCTACTGGCATCGTTTAATCAACCGATCAGTAGTTGCGAGTGCAGTGCACTTGTTGCTGCAATTGGCGTTCGATAGCGCGAACTCACAAATTCAGGTGTTTCAACAAAGTAAGCTAGCGCTTACAAGTGAGCGCGTTGGCTCACTGACTCACTGGCTAGCCGGCCGGCCGGCTACCCAGCCGAGTGGTCAGCCAAGAGGCAACAGACAAGCAAGAAAACAGAGAGTGACGTCGAGCTGAGCTAGACTGAGTTGAGTCTAGTCACTTGGTTGGTCAGTGAAACTAAATAGAGAAAAAAAACAGGCTGTACTCTTGCATAGACAGGTGAAAGAATTGTTTGGACGAATGAGAGCCAGTGCAGAGAACAGAGTGCAAAAATATCATAGCGAACTATGCAAGCTAGGTGTCAGAGGACTAGGTTTCGTATAATCACGCAACTTTTACGTTTGTACTAGCGATAGCACTAGGCGAGTGGCGATATACGAGTAACAAGTGCAAGTGCGACGAAATCGTTCAACAGCAACAGTGGCTACCTGCACTTCCTCTTATAATTACACGCACAGTATGCAGACTACTGTACGTAATGTTTGCTTTTTTTTCTATTTGCTGTACGCTGTACATTGTTTGCTGTTGGTGTAGCAACGTTGTAGCCGACGGCACACAATCGACAAATCGTTCACAGCGACAAGCAACAAGTCTATACAATATCAACGACAGCAGCACTAGCAGCAGCGGTTGGTATCACAAGTGTGCAAGTGACTGGAATTGAAGTAACTTTGATTTTTGTCTTAAGGGCTCCTTTCAACACAGAATCGGCAAAAAAGTCACCTTTCAATCGGTGCAAAATTATTGATATACAATTGTAGATGATTCTGTTGCACTCTATGCGAATGTGTGCAAATTGATTCAATGGAATCAATTTGTAAGTTCAATTTTTAGTTTTTCTTCTCAAGCTAATATGTTCATACTGCATCGTTTCATATGATTACTAATAAATAGCTAGCCAACACAGACACACACAGATGTTACAATGTATGCCGACATTGATTATGCCGTAGAGACGACGATTACGAGATGTAATGACTAGTATCGTTTGTATTGCATGAACGATTGTGAGCAGGCGGAATGATAACAACCAATAAGAAAAAGATGAATGGTTGGAAAAAAGTTTTGTTTGTCCCAACCAACATGAGAAATTTGCATGGGCCATGTCAGCGCTATGAGATACCAACAATATGCACCACTATGTATTTATTACTACATCAAAAGATTTCTATCACACTAGTGATGTGAGTATACTCTTGCCTCAGTTTTATTTACAAAATCAAACAAACATTCTCGGAACTCTTTCACTGTTGAAACTCGTTCAACAATTTCGAGTGATTGGCCATTCACACAAATCACACTGTCGAACACATTAGTTTCATCATTGAACATTCATCAATTCAAGAGGTTCTCCTCTTGAATTGAAGGGAAGGGTCAATGAAGAGAGAACAGTGACAAGTGTCAACGTAAAGCTGCCGACGCGGACAGCGCGTTAGTCGTGAGTCCTTTTGGGTGGCTGTTACGCTGATTGATCCGCAATGATTTAGCGTCGAATAAAAGTTTCGTCTGACGATAGAGCTTATCGTTGAGCTGGTAGAAGGCGGGCGCGCGTGCACAATTGACCTCGTACCACCATTGGCAAGAGAATTTCTCCTGATTGAATATGGTGCCATTGGGGCACAGTATTGAGCTTTGGGTGCCGCCTTGGCCGCACAAATGGACCACCTGGCACGCGGTCTCGGTGTCGGCGTAGTAGCCGTTAAGCGGTTGACGGGCGCACGAGAAGCTGGTCACGGGCACCTCGGCCAGCACCGGATACTCGAAGCCGGCGCGACCCGGAATGCCATCGTTGTCGGTGTCGGGCGGCAACGAGGCGAGGCCGAGGCGCGCTTTGCGCTGCTGCTGTGTCTGCTGATCGTCGGTGTTTTTGCTATCGCTGGTATTTGTTGCTACTGTTGTCTTTGTTGTTGTTCCTGTTTCTTTGTGTGCCAATTGTGGTGGCTGTGTGGAAGCTTCGTGAGTGTTGAACGTGGCCAGAGTGGGCGTGGCCGGCGTGACCAACGACGCACGCTGCGTGCGCGCCGGCCGACGGGGCACATCGTCTTCACCCAAGCTACCGCTAACAATCTCGTCGGCCGGCGATGGTTCTCGCGTACCGTCCACGGCTGGATCGGACGAGAACAGCTGATTGTCTTCACTGTGATCTGTATGCGTGTCGTTGTGATCTTGATCTTGTTGGTCTCGCTCTCGCTCTCGTTGTCTCTGTGGTTGTCGTTGTCGGTCTCGTTGTGAATGTCGTTGTCGCTGAATTGCATTGTTGTGGCTGTTGTCAGATGTTGTTGATAAAACATTAGAAGCTTCTGATACAGCGGTAGCAGGTGAGAAAGTGTTCAAGGGTGGCGACACTGTGGCCCCACTGTACAAGCCCACCGCCTCCAACGACATGGGCTTGCTATTGCGATCATGGGCTGTGTAGATTCGCTGTGCAGTGGCTGTCGATGGGTGCGGTGTACGTATGGCTAACGATGATGCTGTACCCTGGCTAACGTTGGTCGCAACACTCACGTTCGTGCTCGTCGCAGTACTCGTGCCAACGACAGGTGCGCTGGTGGGTGGACTTTGCACGCTGTCGAGCAGCGCCTGAATGTCAGCGCTAGCGTTCAAGTTGCGATATAGGCCGTACTGGCCGGGACCCGAGTACAACGGAATGTGTTGCTTGATGATCTGGTCGTCGGCCAGCTGTTGCTTGGAGCTTGTAGCCGTGGACGCAGACGTGGACGTGTCGCGCTGGCGCGCCACCCGGCGCCGCTCGCGCACGTCGTCCACGGTGGCCGGAGACAATCGCTGCCGACGGCCGTGATATTCGGCGGCCAACTTTTGCGCCTGCGCTTGCCGATGTCGCTGACCGCGCTGAGTGAGCGTGGCCGGCAAACGGCTCGCGTTGCCCACTATTGACAAGCTGGTGATTGCGTCACCAGGCACAGGTGTCGTTGATATCGTCGTCATCGTTGTTGCTGCTGCTGCTGACGTCGTCGATGATGTCGGTTCGGCCTCAATTTTAGCCAGTTGAGCGAGACGATCGAGCTCTTGCTGGCGACGCAAATGTTCCGCGTACTCGGCCGCTCGTTTCGCTTCCTCTTCTTTTTGGCGCCTCAATTCTTCGGCGGCCCGCTCGAGCTGCTCGCGCTCGGCGCGCTCTTTTGCCAGCTTCGCTTCCTGGCGTTCACGTTCGCGTTTCAACAGCAACGCATATTGACGTTGCTCCTCGAGTTTTCGCGCCAGCTCTTCTTGCTCTCTCAGTTGCTGTTGACGACGACGCTCGGCTTCCTCGAGCTCGCGCTGTCGCTTGCGTGCTTCTTCTAGCTCTTGGTGTTTGCGCGCCTCCTCGAGTCGCCGACGTTGCTGTGCCACCTGTTGCTGCTCTTCGTAACGTCGGCGCTCCTCCAGGAGGCGGCGTTCCTCAGCCAGACGACGTTCCTCGGCCAGACGACGCTCTTCGGCCAGGCGCTTATGTGTCCGCTCGGCCTCGCCACGTTTCGCGGCCTCGGATGCTCGAGCGGCCTTCTCGAGATCGCGCTCTTTTTCGCGATCACGCTCGAGCTCTAACTCGCGCACGTGCTTCTCTTGTTCGGCCTCCACGTTGGCCTCTGATTGGCGCTCCCGCTCGTGTTCGCGTTGTTTAGCAGCTTTCTCTTTATCTTTTGCGGCCTGCGCTTGTGCTTGTGCTTGCTTTTGCATCTCGAGCTGATACTTGAGCAACTCGAAATGTTTCTCGTGCTGATCCTTTTGTTGCAGCAGAAAAGATTCCAGTATTTGTGGCGAGACACGCGGCACAGGTGCCGGTGTCGTGGTGGTCGTTGTCGTGCTCGTAGTTGTAGTCGTCGTCATTGGTGCCGTTCGAATGGGCTCACTGTAGATTGAATTCTGTCGTGTGGACACTGGTAAAGCTAAACTACGCTGTTGTTGTTGTTGTTGCTGCTGCTGTTGCTGACGATGTTGTTCAGCGAGCCATTGTTGTTGTTGCAATTGTTGCTGTTGTAAATGGTGTTGTTGTAATTGATGTTGGTGTTGTTGCTGCTGAACTTGATTGTGCTGGTGTTGATGCTGTTGTAGTTGATGTTGCTGCTGCTGCTGATTGTGTAATTGTTGACGCGTCGCTCGTTGCTGGGCAATCGTTAACGGCGATGTGGACGCAATTTCGGCACCAACACTGGTGGCCGCATTCGTGTGATGAGCCTCTGAGTTTGCTGATGAAATTAAAACGGGCGTCGAAACAAAGCTCATGCGCGCTGATTGTGCATCGTTAGCGTTGCGTTGCCTGAACGCCATGAATGTTTGCTCGGCCGATTGATGTGTCGCCGATTGCACTTGAAGTTGCGGTGGTGCTTGTGTTTGTGGTTGCGCTTGTGCTTGTGGCTGCGGCAATTGTATTGAGACTTGTGTCACTGGCTGTGACTGTGACTGGCTACCACTGTGAGGCTCAGACACGCTCAAAGTTTGTACCTGAGCTTGTGACTGAGGCTGAGCGTGAACAGTCTGCTGAGTTTGAGGTACTTGGGGCGACAATTGGGGTGCCAGTTGTTGCGGCGACTGTGGCACAGCAGCTTGATGATGCTCTTGTTGATTGGTGGTTGGATAAAATCGGATGGCTGAATGTGTGTCCTGATGGTTGGGCTGCGCGTGTGGCACGAGTGCAGCCAGTGAGTCAATTGAGTTTGCATTTGCATTCCCATTTGTAGGAGGAGCGGCATTGGATTGTTGTGGTGTTACAACACTTTGGCGAGGTATTTGAATGAGATAACTGGCCGGATTGGCCGTTGTACTTTGTGTGGGCCACGCAGCCGCTTGAGGCGGCATTGTTAGCGGGCCACTCAATGCGGGAGGCGGTCGCAATTCATCATTGCCAATCACGCCATGGGCGCCGCTTGGATTGCTCACTTGATTCAGCGACGGATTGTTTGTGAGTGTGGCGAGAAAGTTCTTACTCTGGCTGTTGCTGGCTATAGTGGCTGCACGTGCAGCTTGCTGCTGCTGCTGGGTCCATTGCTCGTGCAATGAACGTGACGGAGTCACAGTCGACACTTGTGGTTGCCCTTGCTGTTGTGCGGCGGCGGCGGCGAACAACTGTTGCTGTCCGACGGCTGGTGTTTGCTGAACAGGTGAAACTGCGCCCGATAGCACGAACGATGTGGTGACAGGCGAACTTGACAGCTCGACATCGGTGGGAGCTTGAAACACTGATTGCAATTGCGACGGTGTCACTATCTTGAATTGGCTCGGATCGAATAAGCGAGCAGCTGCACTCGATTGCTGCGGTTGCGGCCGCTGTTGGTCTGGTGTAGTTGTTATATCACTTGTTGTAGTTGCAGTTGCAGTTGCTGTTGCTGTTGCTATTGCAGTTGGATTTGCACTGGCACTCGCATGATTGTTGCTGATTTCGTACGTGAACAAAAATTGACCTTGTACTTGTGTTGACAACAGCAGCAAGAAACAAACGAAGCTCACTGCAACTGTCCGCCGCAACATAAGCGGCCATGTGACTCCCATCGATGTCATTGTTCTTCGGTTATGGGCCACTTTATTCGGTCGCTTTCTTTTGAATTGAAATTTTCAAATCTTTTTCTCCTAAAATTATTGCATTTACAGATAACGGAATGAATTCGAGCTCACTATGGCCACTGTGTGGAGAATCAGACAACAACTTGCTGTTGCTGTCGTTGTTTATGTGATCGCTCAAAATCGAAATCGGAATCAATCAATCGTTGAGAGTGGAATATGTTTAGCCAATTACACGTTTGTCCATTGCACATGGTTACATCTATTGCTGACGATGACGTTGCCAGGTAACACAATTTACAATTTACACATACCAGTTGTACACTCGACACAAGCTGGATCACTCATTCAACAACGATATAATACGTGCTAGCACTTAAACACTTATGCGCCTGCATATTCAGCGAGCTAAGTAGCGAGTGAACGATCTTAACGAATCAAACATGGGCGGCGTTAGTTAAGCTCCACCTTGTAATCGTGTCGTTATCTTGGCGCCTGTTCCCTGTGAACGCGCACCACTTTTACGACAGCAAACACTTGGACATTTGTTTTTGAGAACGAGTTGTATGTAAATTTAACGAGAACAAGCTACTAAATTGGCCATTAGCCAGCCAGCCAGTCAGTCAGTCTGCCAGTCGCATCCACAACATGCGACAGGTAGCAACAATGTCGACATTCGGTCGATCAGAGTACATTGATACGCAAATATGATTTGATTTTGTCTTGCGCAATCGTCTCTTAACTACTTGCAACATTTCATGTCGCATTTTTTATATTTTTTATTGCTATCTTCGGCAAAAGGCGATGATATCTGTAACGACAATCTTAGCGAGACTTTATCATTTCAAACATCTTGATTTTGTATGTTTTCTTTTTGTTCACAATCATTACGACACACAATCAACTCCACACTGCATATGCACTTCACGAGCGAGCATACGTACTTTACTAGTTGATGCAACAGAGATAGACAGTGAACATTAAATGATGACGATGACAGCAGCAACTAGTCAATTTGATTTCAATATTTTATTAGCTTGTCACACAAGCTAGCGCAACACTTGTTCATCATTATGATGATTAATTTACAGTTCAAACTGATAACTTTCTTGTATATTTAAAACAATATTTATAATAAAAGAATGAATTGTTTGACGTTAGTCAGTCAAGCAATGCGAGTGAATTAATGTGTTTCGAAGCGCCAGCAGATAATCCGCTTGAATATGAGTTTGCTGATGAAGGAATGCTCATAATAGCTTGGGCATGTAACGATGACGACGAAGAATTGTACGGGTCCACAAAAGTCATCGGTCCAGGGACGGTACCGCTTTGAGCGGACTTTTTCTTCAACAAAGCCATCTGTTCGTCTTCAACTACTTTCATCATCTCTTTGATGAGTCCATTGATTGATTGGAATTGCTGAATGTTGAGGTCTTTCTCCACGCACAAAGGATACAGAAACGGGATTATTGTAGTTGCTATAACGTCTTTGGACACTTTTTGTTGTACGTTGGCCATAATAACTTTAAGGACGCTCACTATGGACATTATGACGTCGGGCTCGCGGGATGGAACGTCGCGCAATAACGGCAACACTTGCTCCAGTACAAGCCACTTGTCGAGTATGTCGACGAGTTTGCCCAAACACACCAGACATTTAATTCTGATCGGTAGCGATGCTGTGGTGTGACATAGTTGACGCAAACATGGCAACAGCTGACTTTTGACTTCGGCGTCCTCAAGCAGCGGCTTGATCGCGGGCAGAATTGTCAGACACTGCTCTTGCAATTGTGTATTGTTCGTTTTCAGTACTTGAAACACTAATGGCATAGCATGCTTCCTGAGGGTACCTATACAAACAGTGGCACGTTGTGTGAAGCTAGGCAAATTATCGAGCATCATCATTGGAATAACTTGGGGCTCAATGATGCGAAATACATCGAAAAGGTTGGGCAAAATTTTCGTCTTGAACTCTTGTGGTGTTGTTTGTTTGGCAATCAGTAAGACGTTGGGCAAAACGTGCGCGATCATTGCCGGATCAACAAATTCACGTATCAGCGCGATGGCCACACGATTCACATTGACCTGGTGCGACAATTGAGGCAGTATATTTTTGAGATTGTTATAAAACTGAATCTTCCTCACGCTATCCCAAGTGAAAGTGGCATCTAGGCATCTTAATGTTTGCACTTGCATATCTTCGAATATAGCCAACTTGGCAAATTCATCTAAACTGGGACGCGTACCGGCATTCAAACTGACAAATTTCTGCAAGCTAGTTTTAAAATTGGGCGGTAAATTATCAAGTAATTCGCGAGTTGTTATGCCACGCTTATAAGTGTCGGTGAGCAAACCAACTTCATAGCCTAAATCATGGTATTTGTCTAAATTGACGAGAACACACGCTATGAACCCAAGCGAATATATGTCAGCGGCCACACCAACAGTGCTTGCGTTTGAATGTTCAGGTGCTGAATAAGACCAATTGGGAACAATGCAACCCGGTAAATTTGTGTCACGCAGCGATAAAAATTGGAGCCCTTCATCCATAGAAGATTGTAATAATGGTGGCACGCACAAATCAAAGCCGGCAATTTTCCAAACAAAATTTGAGTTTATCAATATGTTGTCGAGACACAGATTTCTGTGCAACAACTTGGCATCGTGATGTAAAAATTTAAGCCCATCGCACACTTGTAACAATCCTGCCTTGATTTGAACAATATCCAGCTGACATACGTTATTGTTTCCCTCGTCGTAGCTGTTGGTGTCAAATTGTGATGTAGGATTCAAGTCCACCAGAGATTTGTCATTTAGAGCTCTGGAGCTAGCTTTGTTATTATTGCTGTAGTTGGTACTGCTATTGGTCGCACGCTGAGTTCGCCAAATATTATCAATATTGCCATAAACGTGCTCAGTGACAAACGCCAATGTGGAACGCGATTCTTCCAACGGATGATGGACAGTCAACACAGAAGGATGACGTAGTCGTGTAAGCTGGGTGACACTCTTCTTTAGGTGGTCTACGACTGCGTCCCGATCGTTCTTGTTCAGACGATCCAATTGTCGTTTGTCAAATATAAAAGCCGAATACAATTGAACTTGTGGATCCGAGCGCTGATGCTGAGATTCTGGATTGTTCGCTTGCTGATGTTGCTGCGTGGTGCTGGCTTGTGAATTACCTAAAGCTCCACTGATAGAATTTGGAATGATTGACGAGGTCTTTTTTATTGCATCATGTATTTGCCACTGAACACCGGGGCACCCGTACACTCCGCGATTGCACAATAGTTCGTATTCACGATTGATTATATTACCCGGTATCACTGTGTTGACAGACGTATTCACCGTGAACGCTACCTGAGACACAGTGTTACGCAATTTGTTTACAAACGAATCCATATTGACGTTCATTTTGAAACGTTGGTTTTGTCTTAGACTACAATAGATGACCAATAATCTCAACAACCATGATCTTATCCAAAATAATGATAATAGCTAGGACTTCTCTCAAATAAGGATATTAAAAATGATGGTCAAGAAGCCATGCGCTTGCGTGCGGTCGGCTCAACAGAGAACATTCGCAACGCAGCAGCTTGTGTTTTCGTGTGTGCCTGAATGCCAGTCAGCTGACTGTAGAATTCACGCTTTTTATTTCAACCAATTTAAGTGAGCCAAAAACTTGCACGTTTTACATGACGATGTTACCCATTAATTGTGGCGCATCATTGAGTTAGATAAATATTAAACATGGCTTCAAGTAAGTTGAGTTCAATGTTCCAGCACATAGGACAAAAATGGACATTGCTCACTACCATAGGCCAATCAGCGCGCTCGATACATTTGACACGGCCGGTGTTGGCCGAGCCGCCCAAAAAGAAACGTCGCTTGGATCCAGCCGTCCAGAAAGTGCGTGTCGAACGTAAAATTCGTAAACTCGAACGTGAGATTGGCAGAATCGAACGCCTGCCCAAGCAACCTATACCATTGGCCGAATACAATCTACAGCCAGCCCAAATACGAGACCTTAAAAGCGATGCACGTAAGCGTGACATCCCCGATGCCGAACTCGCACTTATAGATAATGAATTCAAGATCGCTTGTAAACTTTGGTCAGTGTATAGGCTTAATCAGGCCATCCTGGAACAAAGGTCAATGAGGAACATGACTCGATCACAGGATCGTGCTTTGAAAATGTTGAAAAGTCTATCAAAAGAGCTTTACGACAAGGCTGTGAGTCGAGACGAAGATCATCTATTACCGTTTTACAACTTGGATATGGTCAAAGACACGCCTCCCGACTCGGCGTATAGCCCACCCGATGGTATTGTTAAAGATGTAACCAAAGTATGGTCAATGTAGTCAATGAGGCATCATGATAATCATTAATCATTTAGTAGCAATGCTTTTTCATCAGATAAATTAAATGATTTTTACTTATAAATTGTTATTATTTCTGTTGTCCCTTTTTACCTTTACCACCCTTTTTAGAGCCTCCCTCTTGCGATAGATCGGCATTTTGTTGAACAGCTGCTGGCTTTTTCTGAGACCTTATTCTATTTATTGTATCTGCGCACGCCACGAGCACTTGTTTTTTATTCTTGCAATTGTTCTTATCTGGATTGTTGTTCCTGTATCTTACGCGACCACAATATGCCTCCTTGTCGAGTTCACGACAATAGGTCTTGTTGGGCTCGGGCACAATGTGGAATCCTTTTAATTGCTCTAAGGCTTCTTTAATTTCATGCAATTTAGGGTCTGGAACTGCATGCTTAAGTGTGACTCGTCGGCCTCTTACAACCGTTCGGGACGAGTTTATGTACGCAGGGTAAATAACCTTCAAGTTGGCATCCTCCTTATTGTCGTCCATGCTTTCGTTGTTTGGAATTATTATTTTGAGTACTGCACTCTCATTGATAAAGTTATGGATCGAGATCCGCAAACCGAGTTGAGTTCGAAGAGAAATAACAATCAGCTGCTTGCCTGGATGACAATCGCGCATTATTCGAATGCTGGGGAGCTAGCTGAACTTACTAGCGAGCTTTATAGTTCGGGAACTATAAAGCTTGATGGTTTCTTACTATTGATTGATACAGAAGTTCTAATGATGAAATATGAAAAAAGTGATTGTTCAACGGAAGTATGCCTAGAATATAATATCTATTTAATATAGACATTGATTCATATCGAAATCCAACCCGATAAAGACTCTACACAAACCATTTCTTATTGGACAAGAATTTCATATGAGTAAGAATTCGCACTCATTTCACACCAAGCATTCAGTAGGAAAACTATACGGACAAAATGTCTATATATTTTCTACAACATGATGAAATGGTGACTGTGAGGATCTTCGGCTCCGATGATCAGTCGAAAGCACGGGGCGTGCACCATTCTGAAAATGCTCCAACCTGTCAGCAGTCGCGGATTGTCCCGTTCGAGCCCGTCTAGATAGCTTATTAAACCTCACCAACTCAACGACACGTCGCAGGCATCACGTTTAATTAAATCATTCATTCAGCCTAATAATATGTTATATATTTCTAGATTTATCCTCTTAATTTCAAAGATTCACGAGTATTTGATATGTCGATCAAACCGATTCTATTGAACTGCCAACGAGCTGATCGACGGTTGATTTTGTTGCTGTTGTTGTTCTTCGTTGCCACCTGTTTTTTGTGGTTCACAATCCGATGGTGTCACGTGATGTTTGGATTTTGTCGCAACATTCGAACCGGAGCTCATTAGTTGTTGCAGCAGGGCAGCGGCCGCTGCTGCTACCATCGACGCTTGATCGTTGGCCGTTCGTCCAGAATGTGACGACCCATCGTGAAGTCCCATCGAACCTGACGTGTTTGATTCATTACTAGCTGTAGAGGTGGGCGTAGTGGACGTTTGTTTTCTCTTTTGATCCTCTTGTTCTTGTTGTCGATTATTCGACTGTGAGTATGTCAACAATGCCAATTGACTTGATTTGTCGTGCTTACTGCTGATGTCAACACTATTATTGCTGAACATTGTGCTAGCTTTCAGTGTACAATCCTGGGCACGATAAAATGAGTATTCAATCTCGTAATCGATGAGATTATTCCTAAGGTCCATTCCCATTGATTTGTCGATGATTTGCGCCATTTGGTGCGGCCTAATATCGACCAATTGGGTTTTGATATAATCCATTGTCGACTCGAGACTGTTGCACTCGAGCAGCGCTTGCCGATGAAATGACAGCAGACTGATCGAGAATCGAAATATCGCCTCGATGCCAACGAGAAACACTGTGTCCAACAATCGAGCCACATAACCGAGTGACAGTTGCGACGCGAACACTGTCAAAAACCATGGAGCCGCGTACAAGCTCGCCGACACATCGTATCGATCGAAATGCAGAAATATCTCGTATTCAAAGTCACGCAATAACCGTGTCAATTGATACAATTGAAGTTGCAATGCTGTCATCGATGGTAAATATTGTTTGCGCAATCCTAAATTGAATAACAAGTGTCGCTGTGGGAGAACATGTCGATGATAAACGTTGGTGAGAATTTGTCTAATCTTTTTCCAGAGCTCTTCAAGAGTTTGAAGTAGATAGAGTGAAAACCTTACCATCAATTCGAAGGCCTCGTCTTCTTCGTTCGCATGCAACAATAAGATACCAGCCACAAAGCTGAGGCCTTGACAATAGCCAACTTGTTGATCCAACAACGAATAAGCTTTCAGCAGGTTAAACATTGATAGTTGGCCCAAACCAAGAGACTGTGCATAGTACGGATGATTAGGAAATGTGCGCCCCAAATCGACTAATATCTCGTGCTGCTGCAGTGACAATTGTGACAGGAGTTCACGGTACGCCTGATTGGCATCGCCACGAAAATCGCTGTCAGTTTTGTGAATGTATGTGCCGTGACGCAATTGATATTGATTCATGAGAAATAGCCACACTTGGCCGCGTCGTCGGCGCGGTACACCCTTGCGAATCAGTGCAGACACTTGATTGAAGTCAATCTTTTTGTTGGGGGGCTCAGCGAGCATTTTGTCCCATAACAACGACGCCGCCTGCGGACACTTAATATCATCATAATTCAATTTAACTCCATCGTCATCGTTGCCGGTTCGATCATGATCGGCTTTTTGTAGCAATTGATTTTGTTTGTCCATTTTGATCAAAGTTATCTGCTCGTCGATAGCCTTGCGCCATAATCGGCGTAATTCGCTGCTAGACCGTTTGATGTCTCCACCGGATGACGCTGTGTCGTCATCCGGTTGATGAGTTGCTGTAGCTGTATCAACATTGAGTGGTTCGTTGACAGTGTCACTACCAGTGACATGCGCCGCCGTCAAACGGATTTTGTCATAGATGTTCTTTTTCCAGAACATCGACAGCGGCTCGGTGGCCAATGCTCGCGCATTAGACTGCTGCTTGGTCGCAAAATTGAATGAAGATTGATGATTGTCACCGGATTTGAGCTTCAAGTTTGGACTGTTCGGTTGCTGATCAATACTTGTCGATTGTGTGACATGTGTCATATCAAACGAACCACTACGCGATTGTGGCGCGGCCGCATTCAGACGCAACGGTGAAGGAAGATCGCGAGTCGGTGACTCATTGTTTGAATTTGAGCCAAATGTTGAGCTGCGACGACGATGTAACAACGATGGATTGTCTATTTTCATCATTTCACCATTCGCCGATTGTTGATGCGACTGTTGTTGCTGCTGACGTTGACGAGCTCGTGTCGATTCATTGATGCTATGCGAACGTTGCAATTGTGCCGGTGTACCTGGTAGGCTCAACGAGTTTTCCATAGATGTGCCACAATCTACGGACAAATTCTTGGCCGGCATTCCGGCACGTTGAGGCGATGATGCAACTATCAACGATTCAGCTGTTTCATCCCTGAGACTGGGCCGTCGTTTGAGTATATTTTCGATTGAGCTTGATATTGATTTCTTGGCCTTCATCAAATTACCTATGGCCAATGCACCGACGCCCGATTGTTGCAGATGCTGTTGCTGTGGTTGTTGTTGCTGCGAATTCAATGCCAGCTCATTAGCCGCCTGCACAGCTGCCATGGCTTGATTGTGACTGTGACTTTGGCTGTGACGCAATTGTTTACGTTCACACAAATGACGCAACAACGACATGAATATCTCGTTGTGTTCTTCGACGGATTCAATTTTGAAATCGCTAAATTTGCTCAATATCTCGTCCTGTTCCATATCAGACAACGACGTGTCGAGACGTCTCAATATGATTGATTTGCTTGTCTCCGAGGGCATTGATTCCAAGTCGCAGCACAATCGATGGAACCAATACATCGGGCAGTCATCACAAAACATGCTCTTAATTGGATTAGGTCTGGCTGGTTGAAGTTGGGGTACTTTTTTGGCTGTAACACTGCTCGGGTGCTTAAATTGAGCAACATTTTGTGATGCCAAGGGGTGCGTAGAGCTTGCAGCATCGTGAACACCCATTGCAATGCTAGCCGACGGTGTTGTAGCGCTCACGGCTGTTGCACCTGATGCAGATGCTGCTGCCGAAGACGGGGTCGATGGAACCAAGCGATGTTTGGCCGCGGCGGCTGCTGCAGCATTGGCGGCAATAAATGTCGGTGTATTCAACGGATTGTAAGGAGAGTTGAACGTGTGATAACCGTGTTGTGAATTATGGATCACTTGCTTAAGTGCTGCCATAACTTCGCGCACTACTTTGTCTGATTGGCACTTGAATATGAAGCCAGCGTACGATTCTGTATTAGGATTGATTTTGCCAGAATCGCGACAAATCAAACCAAAATGATCATTGTTCTTCGTGCCTTGTAAACAATGCACAATTGAATTGAAAGATTTGTTGAACAACACTTGGTGCTTGTCGGTAGATATTGTACATAACTCATCCTTAGCTATCAATAACAGCATCGTTCGATTCTTGATCACTTGACGCGTGGAAGCACGTCTAAACAGATCGAAATTATTGGCTGCCTGATAATTATTATTACTGTTATTGGCGCTGAATAACGATTCTGAATTGCCGCCAATATCTTTAGCACTTAATGATTTCACCACACTCGATGACATGGACAGAATGTCGCCGCTAGCAGATCGCTTGGGTCCACCAGTGAAAGACGCGGATTCAGTTTCTTCCTGATTGGTGCTGTTATTGTTGTGATCATTCGATGAGCTATCTCTCGACGACGCCAGCGCTCCTGATGCCATTATAGTTTCACGCACTTGTCTGGCCAATTTCTGGCGTGTCTCGTGGTCTAAGCTGACACTGCTTGACAGCACCGGCATCGCGGCAAAACAATCATTCAAATCAGACGATATGATTGTGTTGTAGGGGGAGAAATCGTTACCACCAAGTCCAAATTTGTTCGACAGACTCTTTTTGGCATTGTCACGTGAAAATTTCCGTTCATCGTCTGCAACGCTGTGAGTATGATCGCGAGCGGTATCAACACTCCGTGTCTGTGCCAATGGCGATCTCGCTGGCTCAGCATCTTTCAGATTTTGACTACGGGGTGACTTCGCCACACTCTGACCATATGTATCGATTGAATTATTCGAACCTGGATCCTCAATACTCGCTCCAAGTGTCGTTTGTTTTTCATCAACTGAAACTTGATCTGACGCATCGATTTGATCACCGCTGTTATTGTGTTTCATTGGCGAAAATCCCACTCCGCCGGCCGACCTCTCCACCTCTTTGTTTTCTTTAGCCCCATTAATGTTGGCAGGATTCGATTGGACCGGTGGCGATTGACAATTCTCGTCGTACTCTTGGCGCTCATCGACACTGACGGCTATACTGCGCTTGCCAATGCCACCCTGAGTTTTTGTCTCACTACTTTTGAGTACCTCGAATGATTTCAATGTCTCTAGTGCGTCGTCAACAAACGTTGTTGGCACTCGGCGACATTGTAATTTGACTTTTTTCACAAACATTACCTCAAACTGGTATGAGTTGTTAAATTGGCTCGGTGGTTCTGATCGTGGCGTCATTCCAGCTTGTGTGATTGGCGTTCCTGGGGCATCTCCGAGTGTAGCGGCCGAATTTGGCTTCAGCTGGCTTGCTACCTGTGTCGACCCATCTCCGCCAGCGCCACTTGACGAGCTAATAGCACCGACCAACGGATTATGTAAGCCTAAAGATTCGGTTCTAAATTTGGCGGCTGCCTCCCTAATGGCCATGAATATTTCGTGTACCTGCGGATTACAATGAAAAACTAAAATAGTTAGAATTCGTAGAGAGGAGTTTATAGATTGATCGTATGAATATAGATCATTCATACGATCAATGATTCATATCGCGCGCTTCTATCAGCTGTTCAAAAAAAGATCGCTTTATGTGGCGGCGGTCACCGCACGTGTTGCGCGTTCGCTAAGCTACTTCAATACGTCAGCTAAGACGCTGGAGATCTGCGAAGGTTCAATCTACTGTCGAGCCTAGGTGGTGTAAATCAAATACCTTTTTTGAGTTTTTGGCTTGGAACACGTGGCACGTGTATGGAGAATCTTTATAGTCACGTATGAGATAGGAGAAGCACGTGGGATCGTGTTGCAATTGTGCATATTTTGACACATTTTGCATGGGATGTACGAACAAACAGTGGCCATCTTTGCAAGAACTGGCCTTCAATTGGTTGCATGCTATTTCAAACACAATATCGCGTGCCGGAATTGTAATATGTCGCTGGCTAGTACTTTTGGCGCCCTTGGTCGCTTGACGTTTCACATCTTTGGCAATCCACTCGAGCATTGGTAGAGTGAAGTTTTTGTGTAATACCGCATTGCCAACATACTTGATTTGGCACCTGAAACGGTGAACATCCATGGTGTGCCGTTTATTATCAGATGTCGAATCTTGGACAGTTGATTTTGTCAAGCTTGTTGTAGATGATGAGTCTGCATTATTCTTGTAGTCAGGTTGTTGATCGCTTGACACTACACTGGCATCGGACATTCGTCGCGGTACAGTATCATGCTTGTCTAATTGTTGTTGTGAAGATACTAAGCACAATGTGGACGATGATAAACTGCTCGGTGTTGAGTCATGGTCACAACGACTGTTGGGAGTACCACGAGCATCGTTGACTAGAACAATATTAGGCGCTGTGTTTCGCTTGAAATGACCGAATATTGAAGCGACAGCACCTTTTGTCGTTGATGCTGATTGGTTTTGATTTGAAGTATTGGTTGATAATTGATTTAAACTGGCACAAGATGACTGATTGGATTTGTCTAAAGCCACCTGGCTACTACTATTATTGCTATTGTCGCGCCACGAAGATGATGTACCGCCCCATAACGACCACAATGAGCCACTCGCTGATGAGCTTGACAATTGTGTAAAGAAGCCGCCTTTAATATTGCCATCTGACGCTAATGGGGGGCTGGAATTATTTTGAGCAACAGTAGACTGGACAGGGCCAAGGCTGGGAGTATCGTTTGCAACGTTGGCTACGTTAACACAATTGGCAGCTACTGAAGACGAATCGCTCGATGACGACGAAGATGATGCGCAAGATGACGACGATGACACTGAGGCTGATGATGGCTCGCCCTTGACTTTGGCGGTACAGGCTTGGCCGGAATCGAACGTGTGAGCCATCGCTATACAATGTGTTTGTCAGAATATGAGTATACGTAAGACTCGATAGAGCAGGCAAAATGTCTCACACTACTGGATGGATCAGTTCAATGCATTAATGAATGAAGTATGCTAGGCAATCATATACCACGACGACGGCGTTAATTGATCGTCGTGATCATACGATCGATAGAAGATAGAGCAGCGAGCTAAATGCTGATTCAATAGAGCTAAACGCTTTGTGTACATAATATTGTTGTTGCCACAATAGAAGTCAGATAGAGAAGAAGAATCTGTAGTGTAAGCTAGACGTAGATTTGTCGCTAGCATATGATATGTTCGTGATGTGATGTGTAGTCGAATGATGTGGCAATTTTTTTGAATTGGTAGATCCACTTGAGGTTTACTTTACGCTGCTGCTGCACCTTATGTAACCAGCAGTAGGCTTCAATCGCATTACACAATAATATGATTACAAGCTATATTATGCAAGCTGAACTCTTCGTGAAGATGCACTTGCAAGATACAGTGTTTGAGTCGCAAACAAACTCTCAAGACATCAACTATTGCTGTCTACAGCGTCCAACATATTTAACTGTCAATGCAGTTTTGAATCTAGAGCCCAGGCACAGTTTTGTGAGCTCGTGCGTACATTTGCCTCACTGCTAAAGCTGGATACGTGTTGGTAGTACAAATATATATATATCTGGATGATGTTATATAAGCTTAATATATTTACAAATGAAAATATCTGGGCACACAAAAATGTAGACTAACGTCTGCTAGCCATCTAGCTAGCTAGCTTGGCACTCTAGCTCTCTTGTAGCTTTAGTCAACCAGACGTTGCTCGACTCGATTTAAATTTCTGCACACAAGCTGGTAGCTACATGAGTGCATTAGTTCGCCAGTGCCTATGCGCATGCTTGGCCTCCAAATGTTGCACTACACTCACTCTTATGTCATAAGGCTTCCAATAGACATGGGAGTTCACACATTATTTAGTATGGCACGAGCACACATACATGCACACACACACACACACAATGAAGATGGTGATGGCACTTGTCACATATGCACACACAAACACACACATAGTGCAATCATTGCACTGCAATGCCTATTGTGCCTCGCGTGCTCCAGCCAAAGCAGCTGTGCGAAACTTGCTTACGTAAGATTCGCTTGAAGACACAACAATATATTGAACTAATGAACGAACCAACGAAATTGATTGCGCAATAGTAACAGAGCTGTCTACGCTAGCATCAATCATGTAATCACAGCTTCGCAATCTCATGTAGAGTTGAATTGAGCATCAACAACAACCTTGGAATCGAATCTTGCATTCGTTAAAATTGGATTGAGATTACGTAATCTTACACTGAGAGTCCTTTTGAGACATTCGGTTAGCGATGAATTTGTCGATCTTGCGACATTCGTGCAATCACGTGCGTCACTGCTTTTCTTTTCATTTTGAATAAGCCTTCCTTAAAACAAATTTGTAACTCGCAGTAAATCTCCTTTGAAATTGAAGGATCAATTGAAACTAAATATTCTAAGCTAATAAGGATTAAACCAGGATTTCAATTAGGTTTAACGTGACACTTGTAGATCATATCTCTCTCTCTCTCTCTACTTTTTGTGATTTGAGGACCATGTACAATTACTAATTTATTATTTTTCAACTGCTTTTAATCATAATTAGCCTTATGTCTCGGATTAAACTAGAGCAGTTCAACTTTTAAGGTTGAATTGATTCAGGAAGCTTCCTTAATCATGAAATACTCAGGCCCAGCGAAATAGGAAGTCAACAAGATTTATGGTTTCAATACCTAATGATTTTTAGGCTCATCAAAATCACACATAAGTCTGACGACTATACTAACAGTACGAATCTATGTGCCAGAGCTGTTTGCATACATTCAAATTTACTCTTACACACAATTTTAGTTCATATGTTTAGGCTTTATTAAGACAATATATATTTTCTCAATAAATATTCATTCATACCACTCACTGAAACATTCGAAGATCGCCCATGCATGAGGCACCGGCATCATATTTCAAATTGCATTCTTCTCACTACAGCTGTCATAGCTGTCTATGCATGGTGTCTCTGTATCGTTAGAGACGATATTAGAGCGTAGGTTAGCAATCGTTCAAGAGTCAATGTAACAATGGGGCTCTTCACTAATCTTGAGTGCCCATTGTGTGCTGTTATTACATGAACTGTGTTTTGGCGCACTGTCACTAAATTTGAACTGAATCGTGCTCTCCCATCTGTGTCGTACAAAGACTCGTCGACATCATCCAAGTCATCACGACAAAAGTAAACCATTTGTGCTGTTGTTGTATATCATATGGAGAGACCTAAGAATTCGCTGGTGCTGCTAAACAAGCTTTGTGCTGTAATTAGTTATACATGGCTGTTACGTTAGATGACTGGGCTTAGCAACTTGACCCTTATGCTATCTCTCCCACAACGCCCAAATTTTGCTCATGTGTGCCAGTTGTTATGTGTGAACGAGTGCATTTGAATCGTGCTGCTCATTATCAAAAGATTGAGACGACAAACAGGGGTTAAGTTTGATAGAGTCATAACGATCATATCACATTGACTAGAGTAACTAGAATAAACTGGTTGTCACTCATGAGCTACACATCACAATTATTTGGTTTAGCGGGCTCGCGGTTGTTCAATTAATTGCTTGCATGAATTTGCCAAGAAAGCCATGCTGTTGCATGGACAATCTGGTCATCGGATCGCCGACCTTCCATTGTCAAGGACGGACGTTTGACATCGAACATATACACACGCACACTAGCAGTACATGTATGATAAATACATGTAGATCTCACATGACTTAGGCTGCATCGAACGAGTCTACGTCGTTCACTCGTGAAAAACATATTTTGTCTCTAGAACAGTCGCTTCCTAGTTGACATGTTTCCTCGTAGTATTTGAGTATAACAATAATAAAATAATGAGTATTACAATACACTCGTATTTGCTGGTGTAAAAAACAATCAAAGCTTCTTTTATTTTTGAATGTATGTTTGTGTTTCGTCTGCTCGTTATTATGTTCTTATAGTTATCTGTCTTGGATGCAATCAGCACCCATCAGATGGCTCAACTAACGATGCTCCATTTCATGCTCTATAACTTGTAAATAAAACTTGTAGCACATTTTTCTTTTTGCTTCTTGTGTTTGGTTCACACTCCACATCGTGTGTTATTGCCAATATCACCAGTCTAATATTAATGAGAGCGGCCGCGATCACAATTGCATGACGTATATAGTAAGCGGTGTGCGATAAAACATAACATGGTAACATTATATAAATTCAGTTGGCGATAATTTAAATGTGTTTTTGTGTGAAAGATCCTTTTTGTTTCGACCATTCTTATTTCCGATCTTTTTTGTTTGGACCATTCTTCTTTCCGATCATTTTTGCGAAACGCTCCTTAATGTCGAATTTTTAGTTGTGAATTATTTTTATATTGATGATGGCACATCGTGGTGACATTCACTAATTTTCTATCGAGCGTCTTAAAACTTTGATTCATAAGCAGTGATAATTATTCAAGTGTGTGAATATGCATCAAATCATAAGCCATGATAATAATAATGTATCTATAATTGCACAGTTTCAATATACACAAATCTGATCAGATTTATGCACAGTTGTTATGTGAATTTTATGTATCTACCATTGGCTAGCATCAATGATGCCAATCGAATTGGCACCGCTGAAAGTAGCTGGAATAGTAGTGTATGTTAACCATTAATCATGCGGAATCAATTGAAGGCTCAATTTCGGGACAAAAAAGAGCCCATACCTTGTGCCATCATTTGCGTGATTGATTTTTTGCGTCGCCGAGTGGGCGTGCCATGATGCCGCTGCGATTGAGGCGGCAATTGTTGCTGATAATTATCGATGGCTTGCTGATGGCCTGTTATACTTGCTTGCTGCTGATATCCATCCTGATAGCCACTGGATGGATTGGGATCATAATTGGCTTCTGGTGCGTATTGTGCACCGTACTGTGGCAATGTATCTACTGCGTTCATTTGATGCGATCTTGACTCGTGATGATGTGGATACTGAGTAGTGGTCTCTGTCATTGGTTGACCAGAAAAGGATGACATAGACGTTGCGTCATAGCCTAGCGCAGCTTGCTGCTGCTGCTCTTCGAATGACATTATGGGAGGTGGTTGAGCTCCGTTCGGTTCACGTTGCGACGATGGCTCGTACGCTCCAGCGGCTCGATGACGTGATCGGTGACTCTTGTGTCGACGTTCGCGTGTTGGTGTTGCATGTTGGAATGTATCGATTGACGACATATCAGATGACGGTAATATGTTGTGAGGCGTCGCGCCGACAGTTCGACCATAGACGGTTCTGAAATGTGACGAAGGTAAGTAAATGATCTCAACTTCGTCGTCACCAAATTGACTAATAAGAATTTGTTGAACTTCCTCGTCACTACGATTGCTCAAATTGACTCCGTTCCATTCGATTATTTGATCACCTGTATAACAAGATTATTATAGATGAACAATGATTAGCATCTATCATTATAAAACGAAGAATAGCTTTAACGTGATTGTTTAATTTACGAGAAGAAACTTACCGATGCGAATTTCATCGGTAGCGTAAGCATTAGTATGGAACACATCGGACACGAATGCACCACTAGTGACAACGCAATTGTTAATGCTATCATATACCCCACCAGGAGCATCTACCGGCAACGGTTGACCACCGACAATCTTGACACCAATGCCATTACCTAAGACGAAAGTTTGAGGTCAAAATTTCCGACGGCGACGTGTGTGTTCGTGTTAGTGATGACGATGATGATAATCTGGATCAGTTGTTGTGCTTCCAAATATATATGATATTAATTCGAGAGGAAACGTGCTCACAATCTATTACCTATTCTATCCTTCGGATTACGACTTAATAGAATGCGCCGGTATGGAGCAGGGTATCGTTGCTGTTGATGGCGAGGCATCGAGGCCAGTGCTTCTGATCGTAGATGGCGTGAAGGCGCGAACGAACGAGTCTGATACGTGTATCCGATCGAACTAAACTGGGGCGAATTTTCTATAATTTCACTCTGTTCATCCATGTTTCATACATGTTTGACATGGAATTGCCGAATGGTTTTATTCGTAGGAGGAGTAGATTGCAATATTTTGTTTTTGTATGATAAGAATAGATTCGAACAATCACTTTGGCGAGTAACGCGAGCGAATTTTAGAACTGTATCAACACGTGCGTGATGCAACAAGACGCATGCGTCACCATGATATGAAGGATTATATCACAAATCAGCGCGCAATTCAAACACACATATCGTCTTGAGGCTATCGTAAAATGATGATTCTTCGGCACTTCATTAGCGAAGATTGATCTGATGGTTGTTTTATTTAGTGAAATAGACTTACCTTTGTATATCGTGGCTGATGCGGTGTCCAACCCACTGACTGACCCAATGGGTAGTCGCTCAGAGGTCCTATTGGCGGTGGTGGGCTAGCCGGACGCGGTGGACGTTGTAACTCACTGTGTGATTCAAATGTCATATAAATATTGTATTAGCCAAGTTGATCAAAGATGATTCGTGCTAATCTTTCGTGGCGATGAAGACTCACCTGTTGGGCATATAATAGTTGGGCGGATACGATGACTGCAAAGATAGTTGTGGCACATAATTGAGCCGACGCCGACGAGCCTCAAGTTCGGCTCGCTCATGTTGTGCTCGACTGCTGTCGGCGTCCATTAGCAAGGTGGTGGCGGCAGCAACTGTGGTGGGCGTGTCGGGCATCAAGTAGGCGCCAGCATTGTAGGAAGAGGCGAGGGGGACATGCTGCGATTGAGCGGGATATGCAGTGCCGGAAAGGTGCGGCGTCGGGTACGGATAATCGCCGAGACTGTTTCGTCGCATCAATGGCGGTGCCGTGTGCGAGGCCAACTGTTGATTGTGGTACGATGAAGGCATATTATAAGCGTCCAGTGCGGTACGCGGTACATAGTTTGTTGTGTCGCGCACCCAGACGTTGTTAGCGCCATACGCTGGCCGATGCACAGAATGATGATAACCACCGCTAGATGATGGCACTTGTGTTGTGGCTCTGTGCCCAGTGAATAGATTCTCATTGTAGTGACCACTGCGTAGATCGTTATGACTGAGCACATGGTGCGGCTGGTGTAGCATCGATGGAAGCATTTGTTGCTGCTGATGATGAATTGTGTCAGCATCGAAGCCCAAACTCGACGCAGGCCGTCGTCGAGCGGCTTGTTGTGCTTGAAAAGCACGCAACTCGTCAATGAGTCTTTGACGTTGCTCGCTCTCGCTTGTTGCGATGGTTGTTGTCGCTGTCGTGGTTATTGGCATGCTGTTGTTCATCAACGTAGTCGAGGGAGCTGTTGCTGGCAATGAACTTGTAATTGTTGCACCAGGTTGCATGGCAGGCCTGCCGACTGGCCCGGAAGACACTGGTGCCGGGGCTGCTGAATTGAGCGGTGCACTAGCTGAGGTAGCCACATTACTCATGGCTTCCTCCGAGGCAGCGATTGTTTCGAGCAAATTGTTGAGCAAATGATCGGTTGATGTGGCTGGTTGCACGTTGGCTGGCAGCGTAGGCTGTAAACCAATCACATCACCGCCAGGCAATGGCGCCTGTTGTGTTGCTACAAGTGCTTGTGGTTTGCTGTTGCTGTTGCTACTATTGGTGTTTGTGGCGTTAGCATTGTTTTTCAACAACGAATTGCCATAGGTCGATGCCAAGAAGCGTTGTAACTCATCGGCGCTCGATGTCGCCAACGATTTGTTGTGGCTGTGGTGCGCTGGCTGAACACGCTGGGCGCCAGTGCGCGCCAACGGCGGCGTTCCGATACTGACATTCGATGAGCGCTGACCTGCCACGGCCGCTCCTGTACTGCCAATGCCCATGCCAACGCCAAGTGTTGGTGTCAGAGTTCCGCTAACAGTGCCCAGAGCCGACGACGAACGTTGGGCCAACAATTTGCGCACCGTGGCCGGAGTTATGGGGGCTGCATTGCTCGGTGGCTGTGGCAAACGTTTGCGTGGTCGTCTACGTGCGCCGCCCTCGCTCATGGTGTCGGGCGACGTAGGTCGACTAGGCCCCAAGAGTGCAGCGTTACTGCCGCTGCGACCAACAACACCTAAGCGGCCCGCCGCCGACAAGCTGCTCATGGCGCCCGAGAATAGCAACGATTTGTCAATAGCACTACCGCCGCCACCTGCCGCCGCCGCTGTGGGCAGTTCAGCCACTGAGGCGGCCATGCGCGAGCGCACCGCCGACGATCGAGACTGATGATAATCGTTGGTAGCGAGAGCTGCCGCCACAGTGGCGTCGTTGAGCGGTGCACCTGATGTTGTGGGCGATGCGCCCAACAACGAGTTGCTTGTCACCGAACGCGAACGAACAAATGCAGCGCCCCGTGGCGATATGGCCGCCGCCTGGTTGCTCTGTAAAGCTTGTTGTTGCAATTGATGCAATTGGATGGCTGCTGCCACAGGAAGTGGGGCAGGCGGCAAGCCAGTCGGTTGACGGGTTGACCCGCCTACACGCCGAGCACCAATCACTGAGTCACCGTGCAACGAAGACGACGACGACACTGCTGCTCCGGCTGTTAAGACACGCGTATCGCCACCGCGTCGATGTGCCGCCGCTATCAAGCCGAACGGTGAACCAGATGCGATAGTTTGATGATGCTCGTCCATGGTGGCCACACTCCCGGTGGGTGAACTAAACCCTGAGCCCGGCATTAGGTCGGCGTCGGTGTTGTGTGCCGAATTGCTACGCTGACGGCGCTGGCATTTGTTGGCGCCGCCATTATGGTTGTTGCTGTTGTTCAGACTCTGCTGACGGCCAGCACTCTGTGAGCGGCGCGCCATCGCCGAGGCTGAGGCCATTGATGAGGGTGATGAAGCACCACTTCCGGTGCCACCTAGATCTGTGCTTAAATCCAAACGCAATTCGAGTCGCCCGCGCTCCTTTTCGCGCTCTTTGTGTGCGTACGTAGCACGCGCGGCACGTGCAGCAGCTAATGTGGGCGAATCGTTCAACGATTGATCGACTGCGTCATGCTCTTGGTGAGGTGAGCCGTCGTCCACACTTCCGCTCAATGTTTTGTGGGCTTGCTTTTTCACGCGACTGGCGCTGGCTTGCGATTCTGCCTCTTGCTTGCGGTCTTGGCGTTCCCGTTCTCGTTCTCGCTCACGTTGCTCAAGATCGCGCTCTCCTTCTCGTTTGCGCTGATCATCTTCGTTTTGTTTTGCCTCTGAAGATTGTTTTCCACTATCGTTGCTATCTGTTTTAGTCACTCTTTCCTTATCTTTTTCCATCTCAGACGAAGCCTCTCGGTGGTCTTTGTTGTTGCCAGCCTTTACGGTTGATTGTTTCGTATCGGCACTTGTTGGTGTGGTTGTTGAAGCATCTGCTGCTGCTCCCTCTTTACCATTATTGCCAGAGCAACTAGTGTTACTGAGACGCATTTTATCCTGCAAATCTTGAGCCAACTTTTGTTGCTCCAGTTGCAATTGAATCAAACGTTGGCTTTGCTCAATCAGCACCTGTTGTTGTTCCATCACTTGATTGGCTTTGGCCAGCACTTCATCTTTGTCCTTGGTATCTTTGCTAGTTTCGGCTTTGATGGCAACTTTCGTGCCCTCTTTCGCTTCACGTTTATTATTTTGAGTATCTGATGATGAAGAGTGGCGCTCAGGATAATAATCGTCGTCGGTCGCGGTCGGTGATTCGACCATGTCAATTGAGTGACGACGCGCCACTTCCAATCGACCGTGTCGCACGTGACCGTGCTGATACTGATGCTGATGCTGTTGCGGCTGATCTTGAGCCTGCTGATAATGACTTGATGAGCGCTGCTGATGAGGCATTGAATTCGACGTTTGTGGCTCGCATTCGCTCATTGGCGACACATCCATAATAGGCCACAACTGTGAAGACGGCGCACCCAATCGGGATGGATGCTCGGCACTTCCGGCAGCTATCGGATGTTGCATGATATCGGCACGTCTCTTGTTGGGCTGTTGCTGTTGCAGATGATGCGGTACTGGTTGACGCGAATGATCGTGCTGATGAAGACGCAGTTGGGCGCCACTGCCACCATACATGGTTGCATACAAATCATCGGATGAGTCTGCAAGATCAGGAGAGATCATAAGTTGAAAGAAATCGTGGGTCAGTTGGTAGGTCTCAACAATGGTGGGCTTAATGAAAATTGGTGCATGCAAATTAAGTATTCTCGGTTGGGTTCAGGTGTGTCTGTGTAATGGTTAGGTTATAGTGTGTGCGTGTGTGTTGATTGATAAATCACGAAACAAATGAGTTAAAGGACTGACTTAAAGAATTCATCTAAACTGAAACTAAAATGCAATATTATGCTGACCATTAGCGAAGCCATGTGACGAGGAATGATTGTTGGACGGTAAATTTGGTTGCTGCTGCTGTGGCTCGTCGACACACGTTGCGTACACGTTATGTTGTGTCGACAAAGACGACGACGATGACGGAGACGACGACGCTGTTGATACCAATGGTGGAGCCAAATTTGCTTGTCGTTGTGCTTCATTCATCGAGCGCAATATCGAATAATTGGATTGGACATACATCGTTGAATTATTATTGTTATTGCTATGAGTATTGATGTCAGTGTTGATAATGTCGGTGTCGTCGTTATGAACCGGAAAAGATTCGACACCAATAGCTCGCATGGCCAGCACTTGACATCGAAACATCACATTAAACCAAATTGTTTTTTGTTTGTTTGTTTGTAAATAATTTTATGTTAAAATTATAACATGTTCGTTAACAACCAAAGCGAAGCGTTTCGTATATTCAAAGCGTTTTATAGCAGCAAAATTCGTATATATGTTTAACACAAGGATCGTAGGGTTCGTGTGTGGAACAGAAATTTTCAAATCAGTTTTAGTTCAGCTTCAATGCAATGCAAACCAAGAAAGTGTAATCAAGATGAAAATCAATCATAAGCATCGAAGCTATACTTATAGCCCTTCGCTACATTTTGTACTCAAATTCTTATGTAAATGAATCACCATTGAAAATACCAACAACCTAATTACACCCGTTCAACACCTGTTTGTTCAATGTTTACTTGTTAGTTAGTTAGGAACTTACATTTTTGCCGATTACTCGACGGTTGATCGCGTGTCGGTGTAGAAGATTGACTGTGCGATTGCGCATGATGACCATGACCGTCTTGCATATGGCGCACTTGCTGTTGTTGTTGCTGCTGCTGTTGTTGTCCATGATTGAAACGATTCATGGCATTCATGAGTGAATCATGCGATTCTTGTGTCATTTGATATTGTTGATGATGCATTGATGACTTCTGTTGTGAAGGCACTTGGCTCAATTGTTGCTGGTGGTGTTGCTGTTGCTGCGGATGCGGATGCTGAGTGGTCGGAATCGAAGGAAGTTGATGCTGACCCATCACACGAACTGGCGATTGCATCACATTGACATTATCGCTTGCTTGATGCTGAACACCAGCAGAATAATGTGACTGCTTGATGAAAATATCCATATCATCAACATGAAAGAGTAATGTTGATACAATTAATTGATATAAATATTAATAATCAATCATCAATGAGAGAATCAATCGCTCTAATTGTCAAATGGAGAGATCGAAAAATATATCTTACCGGATATTCCTGCTGAGGTCGGTTGCTGGACTGCTGTTGTGGCGATGGCTGCTGGTGTTGTTGCTGTTGTTGTTGTTGCAGTTGCTGTTGCTGGTGACCACTGCCCACTTGATGATACGTCACCAATGGAGGCTCATGAATTGAAGTTACATTAGCAGGTTGATTGGGCAATATTCTACCACTTCTATTGTTGTTGCTGTTGTTAATGCTTTGGCCAGCATTCGTTAGGAATGGCTGTGGTTGTTGTTGATTATTATTGTTTGGACCAAAATTTGTTGCTGAATTTTGCAAATGATGATCTGCGTTTTGTTGTGCGCTAAGCATTGGATTATTCAAATTGAAAGGTTGTTGTTGCTGTGGTTGTTGCCTAATTTGTTGCTGAGATTGTTGGCCGAGTGCATGTTGCTGCTGGGGTGAAACTAATTGTTGTGTGCGCGATTGTGCCTGGCGTATGGACGACGGCATGTCGGCCCCGTAGCCTAACACGTGCGCTTGGTAATTAGACAACTCATTGTTGAGATTGAGACTTTGTTGTGGCTGCGGTTGTTGATTAGCTTGCAACTGTAAAGATTGATGCAAAGATTCTCTCTGTTGAGATTGTTGGAGTTGTTGTTGTTGGTGCTGCTGTTGTTGTTGTTGTGATAAATTCATTGTAGACTGTGCTTGTTGCAATTGTGGAACTAATGAAAGACTTTGATTCGGTTGATTTGTAATTCCGACAGCACCTGGCTTCGTTTGGCTTGCTTGTAATTGGTGCTGATTATTGATTGAATAATTCATCTGGGCTGATGCACTTGCTGATGTATTGGGCATGTTCAAATTAGTTTGCCAATTTCTAGATGAATCACTTGGTTGTTGCTGATGTTGTTGAGGCAAGCATTGTACACACGCCCACACTTGTTGTTGCTGTATATGTGACTGCTGGTATTGATTCTGGGCTGAGCCACACTCGCGACAAGTGCGCCGGTCACACCGGAAGCATTCCAATTCTGGCTCGTTGGCGCCACGTATCCCGCACACAGTACACGTGACGCCCCATGGTTGTTGTAGCTGGGCTTGGTGTTGTTGTTGCTGTCGTGGCACTTGCTGCTGCTGTTGCTGATCGATACCAATCTGTTGTTGATTTGCTTGATTCATCAATTGATGATGTGGTTGATTTGTGTATTGTGAAACTTGAGGTTTTCCTAAGATTGGCTGCTGCTGCTGGGACTGCGGCTGTTGCTGATTCTGCGACATCTGTTGGGGTTGAGGTGCTTGCGCGACGGAAGTAATATATGCAGCAGGTACGTTGCCGAGACCTAATCGTTGTTGCTCGGGATATGCAATCTTGCGCTGCTGTTGCTGCTGATTGGTCGGCGAATATCTGGATTGGTCTAAATGTTGCTGTTGTAGTTGTGGTTGCTGTGGTTGCGACGCGGGTCCTCGACTAGCAGCAGCAGAGGGCACAGAATCAATGCCTGCATCGACCATTTGAGCTTTAGCCATCACCGATTGGATCATCAGACGCTCTTCTTCGGTCAAGTGGCTCATATCGACAGCGTCAGGTGGCGGCGGTGCTGCGGCTGGCGGAGCAGGTCCACGGCCACCTGGCTTGTTAGCCATGGCCTGGTTTCCACCGATGTTGAAGCCACCTGGACCACCCATGCCACTGCCGCCAACAAAAGAGATTGGACCACCACCGGCTGAGGTGCCACCACCACCGCCGAGCGGATTGGACGACAGTAGAGGTTGCGATGCCGATGTCAATGTCGACTTAAGTGTCGACGTGATCGATTTGGCCGCCTCACGTGCCGCATTGGCCGCTTGACTGGCCGTTTGTGGTGGCTGGTGCTGATTGTTATTGGGCGCCACTGTTCTCATGAGTCCGCCCATCAATTGACCTCCAAATTGGTCCAATTTGCCGCGTGCCGACTCTGGCACAAAATGCGCCATATTTCTTGCGCTCTTTCGGGGACAATTTCACGACAGCAACTACTGAATGGTAACAGCACTTTTGTTGTTGTTGCTGTTGCTGTTGCTGTTGCTGCTGCTGTTGTTGTTGTTGGTTTTTAGTGAATTGTCGGTAGAATGCGTCCCGGCGACTGACGCGCGGCGCCGGGCGCTTGACAGAGCTACCTCGATTAGCTTCTCGGGTTGTTACTGTTGACCCTGGTTGTTCTCAAGCGATTCGATGGGCTCATTTTCT
Organism: Fragariocoptes setiger; assembly: GCA_019968535.1. Taxonomy (NCBI): domain Eukaryota; kingdom Metazoa; phylum Arthropoda; class Arachnida; order Trombidiformes; family Phytoptidae; genus Fragariocoptes; species Fragariocoptes setiger. Next base: position 32,948 of record JAIFTH010000066.1, on the reverse strand, counting down.
TTGTGTCAACGATGGTTGTGTGTCTTATTGACATTTGTAAGCATTCGTAGGGTTTGATGCGTGGAATGTGTGTACAGATTGTTATTGTGTGATTATTTTGCAAATATTGATAAGCGCTCTTCTTGTGTCTCAGCACACGAAAAATGACTACTTATGAATTTATGCAATCTATGTTATATCTCAATAAATATAAATCTGATGAAAGGCAATGCGAGATCAAGAACAATAAAAAAACAAAACAAATAAACAAAACATATATATCTTCTTTATGTTGATGCTTCTATCAATGTTTCGTTTGCGACAATCGACAATCAGATCATGCAATATCAAGTGTTCACTAAATCGTCCAACGGTGTTGAAACTCGATGAGATCATCGGTTGTTTTGATTGATAGTAGCCAAAAGTGGTCGGTAAAAAATGTGTAGTGGTCAAATTTCGAAGACTCAATTGGCTCGCTATCGATTGCTTGAATCGACAATATTTGTTTGTTGACTCAATTCATAGCGTATTCAAAGTGTATCCGATAAAAGCGGGACGATTATCATCGGGAATTGAGATGAATTTCATAAGAATGCATTAGCGATTTTGTTGCTGCTGTGACATGTTCGTTGTTGTTGCTTGTTATTGTTTAGTGATGCTCTTGTGTTGCTGTTGATGTTGAGTCTCTCGATCAGTCGGCGGCTATATCAGTGGCGGTCTCGTCGGTCGGCACTATTTACGATTCGATGAACGCACGTACCGATTTATATATATATATATATTTTTGACGCAAACTCAAACGTGCAAACACGCGTTCGTACAAAAGCTAACCAGCTAGCCAAATCAGCAAGCAGGCGAACTGACTGTGAATGACACACGAACACACGTGCATGCACAGCTAGATAGACGCACAGATGCGCGCATTCAGGCAAGCAAGAGAGCTAGCAGGCGAGCGAGCTGGCAGGCCGAGTGGAGCCGAGCCTAGTTGAGTGGAGTGGAGCCGACACGAGCAGGCAGTCTCTGACCGAAAAGCTATAAACGGAACTGTTGTGAAATGTGGATCAAGCGTCGTCGTCTTGTAGTGCTATGTTGCGGTATATTGTATTATGTGTAGTGCAAGCTAGCTTGACTGTCTGTCCGTGCGTGCTTGTTTGACTGACTCTCTCTCTCTCCCCTTTTCGTTCGCTCATTCGTTCGATTGTTCGCTCGCTCGTCGGCTCGTTATGTAATGCGTGCATTCGTTTGTCCGTTAGGTCTCTCGTTCGCGCGTTGTTCAAGCTCACGCCTTTATTCTAACATAAGTGAGAGTGAGTGAGTGAATGTGTGCGCGTGTGTTTCGTTTCGCCAACAACCACACACTTACACACGCACGCGTCGCAGAACGAACGAACGAGCGAACGATCTTTAGCGAACTAGCTAGCTCGCCAACTATGCTAGTACACTGTACACGCTTTGTAGTGTATTTTCTTGCACGCTGTCTCGCGGAAAGCGTGCATTGTAACGCGCGCGCACACTGGCAAAGGCAACGTCACAGTGACGATCGCCTTTGCGCTATGTTGTCTGTCTGTCTCGTGAGTGTCTCTCTGACTCAATGACTGTCTGTCTATCTGTTCGCTGCCAGTCTCGCTTGCTTGCTCGTCAGCTTGCCCGTGTTTGTGTCTCTGCTCGCATGTATGTCAATACGCACACAGACTATAACACAGTTTACTCTGGCTCTGCAACAGCAGTGTACCAGCAATAACGACAACAGAATGGATTACACGACAACGGCGCTGAACACAGAAACTACGAGTGGCAAACAACGGGACACGACAAAGCCGATCACAATACAAAGCGAGCTAACGTTGAACAGGCTGTTGAAAAAATAATTATTTCGCCTGCCCAATGGCTCCCGCATTTCGCCCGCTCTGTCCTCTCTGTTCGTTTGCCCGCTTTGTGTGCCCGCTTCTTGAGTCAGTGCCCGCACACAGACGCAATTTTCCTCGGCCAACACAACTAGTGCCGACTACGCTTCTGGCGCTTCGGATGACCAAAGTGTGTGTGAAATTGAGACGCCACTGAGCGAGTTTGCCCACACTTCCGGTCTTTGTGTCTGCCTGTCTTTATTTTATTGTACAAATCTGTGTACTTGCCATAGCAAAGTTTGTTCGGCCGCGCTGAGCTCCCATGTTCTGTGTGTATTGAGCTGTTATACGTGCACCGACCGTCGTGTTCTAGGGCGCCTCAATATATCACGCGCTGCACACAGCGCCGCCTGGTGGCCGATGACACAGTGAATTCGACGATACTCCGCGAAGCGCTGTACGCGTTAGCGTGTGAGTGCCGGCTTTTACGAATGGGCGTCAACGCCCAGCTGAATTACACGTAGCACGCAAACTCGTTCTGTATATAGTTGGAAACTGAACTAGTTGGTCATGGAAAGAGCGAACGAAAGAAAGGGCCCAAGATTGATGGAGGCAAGGCGCCACCTTGCGTCGCGAAATCGCGACTTTGGCACTCGCACTGAACAGTTACTCAGAGCGCGAGCCTGACTGACTGCCTGAATGTTGCCGATTGAATTGAAATAAGCTAGTGTGCCTTCCGAACGTTATGAGCCGTCTTCTGATGGATCTGTAAGTGGAACAGAGCGTGAGTGAACGAGTCACAACTGAGCGACGATGATGGTGCATGTCGACAACTATAAAATGCACGTAGCCACTCGGAATGGTGAAAGCCACTTGACGCCCTGGGCCATGCCAAGGTTGCTCGCTACTTTCATGCGTAAAGCTAGTGCGTAGAGACACACACTCGCGTAAGAATGTAATTTGGAAGTATACAGAGTAGATTGGGGCGCGCGCATCACGTGTATCGCGTCAACTTCAGCTGCCATTGAGTGACCGTTACAATTATAGCTACCAGTCGCAGCAGCTAAAAATGAGCGAGACACTATCGTTATTACTATTATTATTACAATCACGAGAGTATGTGTGTAGCAAGCCCAGACTCTACAGGATGTATACTCGAGAAGAAGGAATTACAGGTCTCATCCGCAGCTCGTTTGACTTGTGATCGATTGCTTTTATTTGTATGTTACTCACATGGTCAAAATTGTGTGTGTGTGTGTGTGTGTGCGCGCGTGAGTATGCGGCACTAATCGCTCACCTGCTTGTGTTCTCTTTTCAAACTATATCAAGCGATCGTATCAATTGTGTATGTTTGCTAACTGTTTGATTGGTCGAACGCTGTAGTTTGAGATTCCTCGAAGCCCTTGATCCTGACATTAACCTCAGCACACGTACCGAGATTAAAGCTTGTGGCCAACGCACATGATCTTTCTGTGTTAAGCTTGCTTGTGCACGTACACAACAAGTATAGGTCGTCTGCAAAGCCAACATTAACTTTGACTTATTTTATTTTTTCAACCACATGTGTTTTGAGCCAACAAAGAGTGTCAAGCAGAATGATGCAAAGCTAAAAGCAAGTACATCATTAGTGTTAAATATGCGTCGAACACACAATCAGCCTGAGATTCTTTTATTTTCGTATTAATCATCAACACACATACGACGAACATTAATAATAAGGAACACACATATACTAGCTGCCCATATTTCTATGCGATTCGTTTGCGATTGTATTTTCGTTGTAATTGTTGTTGTTGTTGTGTTCAAAGAGATAGCGTTGGCGTCATTGCCTGTGAACCACACAAACCTAAAAACGCTCATGACCGCGACAACAACAATGTTGCCCGGACGAACGCTTGATGGCATGTTGACAACACAATGCAAAAAGTAGAACCAAAATGACAACGCTCTGAGACGATTTCCTGTATCGTCGTCGTCGTTGTCGTCGTCGCTGTCGTGAGCGACCTAAGGGAACAAAGTGGGCCCACAAACAACAAAGTTGAGCATCGTAAGTGTTCATGCACTCACAATGCATTTCCGTGGAATACCGATCAGAAATGAAGGCGCCTCTCGATCGCCAGACTTTGTTATTCTATCTATCGAACACTTTCAATAGATTTCTTTCTTCATTTCTCCTTGCCCAATAGTGATGAACAGCCTAATGCATAGTGCTCATCAGTTGTTTGGCCTCACGATTAGATGGCGCCACTAGTGCACGTCTTTTCGTAATGTGCACAAATATACAATGTGTACACAGCACTCTTGTTGGCTTTCACTCTGTCAGTGTGTGTATGTACCATCAAAAGCAGCGAAATACTTCTTTCTTTGACTTGTAAGTGAATGTGTGTGTGTGTGTGTGTGTGTGAGAGAGAGAGAGAGGAGCGTGAGTGGACGTAAGCTAAAAGAGAGAGAGAGAGAGAGAGAGAGAAATGACATTTAAGATGCTCTCAGTTCAATTTGGCCGGATGCCCTTGGGCCCGTAGTGTACGAACTCACACGCGCACACGACAGGCCTCTTAACTGCAAGTTGTCGTAGTCGTCCCCGCCGTCACCGTCGCTGTTGAGTCGACACAGGCTGAGAGCTAGCGAGCCGAATCGAACAAACGAACGAATGAGCGCCCGCACGAGCCCTTGAGAGTGAAACGCGCAGAGAGCAAAGGAGAACGCGGACAAACGAATAAAGCGGCCTCTGTATGCTTATATCAATGAGGGAGACTTGGTGCCTGATTCACGTTGCGGGCTCTCGAATCGAATGTTCCTAGCACTCACATCATCAGAGCAGCAACCATACACGCACAGACACTCATGCACGTACAAAAGCACACTCTGAATATATTGTTCTGTGCCTGACACTCCACACACACGCACACATGAACACGCACAGTAATTCAACCAACAACCAGCAGGACGGCCGTGGGGCCGGCCCACTATTTTCGTTGTTAGACGCTCGTCGTCGTCGTTGGGCACGCCATGGACGATTGTAAGCGTTCGGCTCATCCTATTGCTGGCTAAAGCGACCAGCAGCAGGCTTGTGTCAGGCAACTTTACTCTTCAGCAGCGGCAGCTTGAGGGTTCACATTTATTGTATCCCTATCTTCAACATTATCTTCTATGCTGATGCTCACATTCGTTGGTGCTTTCCTTGTTGAGTCTGTTGCTATGGTTGTTTCTTTCCACTATCTCTTTAGACGTCATCACAGTCCTGCTGCTACCACTACACTGCTGTATTAAGACTAGAAGAAACGAACAGAATGAAGATCAAGACTAGAGCCGATAGTGTACGTTCGTTCAAAGGGGGAGCGAACGAACAAACTAACTTGAATCGAACGGATGAACGAATGCGACAGCCGTGCATTCGTCTCTGCAATGATGCACCAACTCTGCTGGAGGCATACGCAGCACACGCACTCACACACTAGAGTAAGTATATAGCAACTAAAGAAAGTGAAAGTAAACGCACACTAAACTAAAGAAACATCGAACGCTAACAGCATTGGTCCTCTTCTTCTTTCCTTATTTCTCTTGCTCAGTCGGTCGGTCTGTCGATCGTTCGCTCTTTCGTTCACTGGCGAACTCGAGCAAACGATAGCGAAAGTGTGCTTGTGTACGTTTGTGTTTTTGTGCACGTCATTCGATTCTAGTGAATGTGCTTGTGTGCGCACGCTGAATTGATTCGCAGTGCACACATAACAGCGTTAGCACATAGCGAAGTGTAACACACATTCGCTGGATGTTCGCCACGAGAGATCACATACGCAGAACACACAGCAGAGTGTTTCGCAAATGTGTACATAAGCACTTCGATAGAGCGTCAGCTGCTCGACAGAAGAGATCGTTAGTTCGGTGTGAGTGTTTGTGTGTGCGAGTGCTTGTGTGCGCGGAACTGGCAGCCACATTTTCTCGCCCGTAACTCACGACGAACTAACGCGTTAACACTCTATGTACTTGCTATAGTAAGTGTGCACGTCCGTTCGTTGTGTGGCGTAATCTCGCTCTCTATGTGTTTCTGTGTACTCTCGTTAGTTTGTCTGTGTGTTTGTGTCAGTGTGCGGTATATTTTCATTCATTCTATTTTGAAGCCAATCTTGACAACGCACACAAGCACATATACACATGCACAAGTGCGATCACCATTGCTGGCTGACACCATTGGCGTAACGTTGTTTCCGCGTTGGATCGTGCGTGGAACAAAGATAACGAGACACACGAGTGACATCAGCAGCCAGAGCAACCGCAGCACCAGCAGCAGCCACAATAATAACACGAGGCCCGATAGCGAGTGCAATAATGTTACGCGCACACACATACATATACACCACACACACACACACATACATACACACACACACACACACACATACATACATACATGAGCACGCTAACGTAACAATAGAGGCTCACAGCAGCAGCGCCCAGCCTACAACGATTACCCAACACGCAGGCAGGCAGACACACACGTCCCTCGTGACGCTGCTCGCTGTCAATTAAAAGGCCAGTATTTTTTTTGTTTGTCTCGTCTTTTTCGTTCGTGAGCGACATTGTGTCAGGTCGCCGCTGGACATCTGACTGAATTGGCGTCAACATCAGCATTGACAATATCATTATTACTATCATTGTTCAAGTATTACATCATTCACACGGGCATCTAATTGTGTAGAACGGTCACATAACGCCGCTGCCGCCAGCAGGAACGTCATAATTATAATTATTATTATTGACATTGTCACTCTCACACGGCAACAACAACCATCTTCACACGCTGCGTTATAGCAATTGATACCTTCTTGCGCACACACTATCAGATGGACTAGTGCGATTACGTCAGTGACATTTGATTCCATTGATCGCATTTGTTTCAACGACGACGTACCCTTTTGATTGACCTTGGCCTTCGATGGTCAAAAAGATTGGAAAGAATTTATAACCTTTGCTTTCATCTAAACATGTTGTCCGATTTTCAAAAAATACACAAGTTCTATTCAACACGACTTTATTGATAATCTACACAGAATCTGATCACACACCAACAATTATCAGTGCACTGCTTATCGTTCGTTGATATCAATTGTACCAAACCACTCGAAAGTCAGCTGAGGTGCAACAACCATACAACAACAACAACACATTTGCCATCCCTTGGTAAGCGTCACATATCAATGTGAAACTCATCGGCCAAATTAAAGAATGCCAAGTACAGAAATTTGTCTGGTAGTACAAGCGCACACTCAAGCTTGGCAGACAAACATTGGTACGAGTATTTGATTCAATTCAAGATCACAATTTTTTCTCCGTTGTGACGGCTGATCAAGGAACCGGAATCACACCAACAACCTCTGGCAATCGCACGAACGTTAGCCGATGTGATAAAAATTCTAGTGGACAACGGCCAGTCAATTATCTAGTCACTTGGTGGTTCGTTATTGTTGAAATCTTTGTCCTTACACCGGAATACATACACTCAAACATAAACATACGCACCTCATCACATAACCTTATCAATCCATACCATCCATCTCTTGCGTATTGTTATCATCATTCATCACCTGCTTTCATCTGATTGATACACAGCTGGCATCAAGAACTTCGGACTGAAATCACTGTATCATTTGGAAATCCGATCGAAAAGTTTCGGAGCGTCTCACACAACTAGATCTAGCGCAATTACAGTTGTCAGTATAAATTGTGTCGAGTCACACTAGACCTGTTAGAGGGAAATAACATCAATAACAACAGAACTTGGTCTCGACAAACAGCGTGGTCTTTCAACAACGCTTGTGCAGTGCACACATGTTACAGTATTTTGCTTTGATTCATCACTATGGTATCCGCTCACATTGCTCATAATTATATCGTCATAGCTTGCCCGAATCGTCGAGCCGTTCTCATCAAGGCAAACTACGACATATGATCGTCGAAACACATTGACACCGCATATAGCGCACGATCAGGCGAAACATTTCCGAGCAATACATACAGATAAAACACAACTTATTCTGGAACAAACTGCCGAAACACCTCGTAGCGCTGGGATCCAGTTTGTGTAGTCAGTCACATAGCACACTTACATTAAAACACGGACCCATTAGTTGCGCACCATCGCTGTTTCAACTCTAGAACCTCCAATATCGCACACTTTACACAAACATATATATAATCTATATTTCTAAAATCAAGGTATACTTTCTACAATTGCCATCCTTTTATGCTGCAACAGACCAATAAGAGAGACTATCACAGTATATCTCAAAATATTAGGAACTATTACACCATCTTGACACAGATTGAATTTGAAGAATATTTTTTTTCATATTACACGTTATCAATCTGCATCAGAAATCATCAGTCATTATTATTATTACGGTTATGATTTGAGTTTAGTTTTTTATTTAATTTTATCTAAAAGAATTTCAAGCAAACAAGCTTCGTCGTGACAAAAATGCACGACTATTGGGATCATCAAACTTGGTGATCTAGCTTCACGAGCCAATAACGACAGGGAGCACATTTGTAAGCTTCAACATTGACCTCCCGGCCTCACTTAGTGAATTTCATGACAATTCGACATGGCCAGTCCATTGATGGAGATCATTTGACATGTTCACACGTGGCGAAAGCAGATTTTCATCATTTACATTCATGTCAAAATTGAAAAGTATCCAGCTTGCGTCGCTCAATGGCAAATCATACTTCATCATATTATAGTGTCTGATTCATAGATTGAGAGGCTTAAGTATTCTAATCTAGTCATTTCTAGCCAAAAGCTTCCAAGCTTCAATTCATCTCACCGACTAACGACGGATCTCCCTAGATGCACAGATTCGAGCAAATTAATTGATAAAACCATCGATGCACAATTCAGAAAGAAACCAGTATTAGAGGCAATATAAATACATATATATCTTACTGTAATATCGGCGTATCTCATCACAAAACAACGTCGATCTAACTTCAAGACGGGCAATGGATAGTGCGAGACACATGTCGTCACCTAGCCCTACTTCACCATTCTTGTTTCATCATTCCGAGCGCTGCAAATCAGCATCCCTGACCCCATTACTATCATCTACTGCCGAGGTGACAAGCGCTGATGACTACTTCACAACTGCGGCCACCATCGGCTCTTTTATTCAAGGAGACCATGGCAACGGCACTAGGCACAATGATCATTGTATCGATCAAGACAGCCTGAATGGTGTCGATGATGCCGTAGATCGTATGCACAACATATTATCTGGTGGGTCGTCGGCTTCTTCGGTTGTGTCCGGTACTCATTTGCTAACCGGTGAAAATCACTCTCAGCACCATTTCTCGAGGATCTCATTAGAAGAATATTGTGACTCACCACTAGGTTTAGTGGGAGATTGTGTTGGCTCGCTGGAGATATCACCTACAACCACAGCATGCGTCACTCACATGAACAATAATGTCAATTATAAAGTCAACGGTATAAGGATTGATAATCTAGTCAACTGCGACGATGATACGGTCGATAATTGTGCTGAAAGTCGTCACACTACTGGATCGCTGTCACCAACATTACTAACGACCCCCGTTTCTTCTTTGATGTCTTCGCTGAGTCAATCGAGTCAATGGAACCATCATCTGCACCTATCGCATCCGAGCAATTCACAAGGGCCATCGAAACCCAGCTCAGAACCTCCGTCACTCGATGGAGTGTCTCAAACTTTGCAAGAAAGCAGGGATCTACTTTCTTGTGTGTCGCTGGACAGGCCATCATCAGAACCGCCAGCTATGTCGAAAGAAGCCCAATCAAATCCTTTAAGTCATGTATCTATTTCGTTAGATACTGTGCAAGGATGTACAACGAACGAGGCCAACATTTGTGGTAAAATATCGTCATCAGCGCCTAGGATGAATGCTCCGCGACGACCAAGACATAGACAAGCACGTCGTATTGCTGTTAGATCTCGGTCCTTTCAAAGTCCTACTCCTTCCAAGAGTCACTCGCAGCTGCATCTCCAACTAAAACACCACAAAAAGTTGCAGGAATTACAAGCGAGATTATTTGGTCCATCGGCCAGTAAAGAATCTTCAGACGTATCTTCGAGTGAAGTAATCAGCAGTCAAACGGAGTCTGGAGAAGAAATCGACAGTTCTATTGATTTTGAGGTCAAGCTTGAATCACCAATCACTAACAAATTTGCAGATCAAATGGTAAACAGATCAGCTATTCGAATCAATCAGTCTCGGCCTATCATCCAGCCGGAGGAATCTGGCATGGAAAATCTAACTACGTTTCTGCCAAAGATTGAATTCGTCAACAAGCAATCACTTCCACAAGAACAACAACAGCAATCGTCATCGAATTCAGAAATATCTCGATTTAAAACCATCGTGAGATCTCGTGCGAGACGCGTTTCGGTACATCCAAGGTCTCGGAAAAGAGGTGATTGCGTGACAATCAAGGATGAAGTTGTAGCCACATCGAGTAGCAGCACTATCAAGGTTGAATCTTGCACCACTAGCAGTGACAAGGGTGGCATCAATAATAATAGTGATACATCCTTTTCCACCGGACAGAACGATTCTTCAGTTTCAACTATTAGTGGTGCTACTGCTTCAGGTTCCTCTGGACCACTTCAATTGAATACTGTTGTTAGTCAAAGTACATTCATTCCCACCTCCACTAGCGTATTCAACTTGGTGGGTATCCAATTCTAATAATCTTTTGGATTCCATTTTATCATTCACAAAAAACTAATCTAAATGTTTTATCCCAATGTTTCTACCGATATAGAATTCTACAAGTTCAAGTAAATCTAGCGCTTCATCTTCATCACCCTCGACTACTTCAGTATCTGAACCAATATTTGTGGCCCCTATTTCCAAACCTCAACAAAAAAGCTCTAACCTGATTCTTTCACCATCGAACAATGGCAATATGTCATCAACGACTTCTGTCTCAAGTAACAATGACACAAACTACATAGTTGCCACTAAATCTTGTATTAGAAACAATTCTCAAAATCAGATTGTGAAGGCCCTCGTACCCAACAATGATATATCGGGTAAAGAAACATTGATTTTCGCTAACATTACTGCCTCTAATACACCTTCGGGTGTGAACAATGTTATCAATGCTAGTCATCAGAGTAATGGAACATCTAGTCTTGCTGCTCTCCAGCAACAACACAGTTTGAGTGGTCGACAGATAGCGATACAAGTGATCTGCCAAGATGGTACCTCCCTCGTATTGCCTGTGTCATCTGCTCCAGGTTTAGCCGAATCTCTGGCTGCCGCCGGACAGCTGAATATCAATTCACCCCACTTCTCTCCCGTCGGACCTCTACCTCCAATTAACTCAGCATCACCAGCGACAGGTGGACTAGGTGTATCGATCAAAAACGCATCTAGAGGCAAGGACCAAGATTCGCACAACATTACTACGCAATCCAATACAAATTCAACATCATCTACAGGAATCACAGCACCTGTGTCACAACAGTCACAACAACCGATGCAGATTCATAGTGCTTTGGCAGCAAGTTCTCCAACATTAGCGGCATTATTGGATGGAAACCATTCTCTATCAGATCATCACCATAGAGAGCGCGATCCTCGAAAGAATACAACATTGAATCCAGGACTTTCTTCTATCAAAAATTTTGCAACTAAGGAGCCGCCTGCTTCGCGAAAAAACGGGTCATTTCCATCATCAATCGTAAGCCTTACTACCGCCGGCGGTTCGCTATCCAGTATCAGTAACGCCGCGATTGGGGTAACCACATCATACAGTATCCAGGCTTCGAAGACCAATATGGCATCCTCAAATAGTGCTTCCGTACCATCGCAATCTAATAATATTGTTGATAGCGCAGTACCAGCTTTCAATTCTTCAACAATCATAGCAGGTGAGCAGACTTTTCTTGCTGGAAATGTTAGTGCTAATTTATTGCAACGACACACACTTCATACATCAGCAGGCGATTTATTGATACGTGCTCACACCCAGCAAGACGATATTTGTCAGCTAATTGAAGACGATCAGCGAAGCGCTTCATCATCCTCGCAAGCGAATCTCAATACATCCAATGGCCGCAACGACGGGGGTCAGCTCAATGACAGCATTACTGCAAATTCTAACGGTGAACATAATCAACCATTTCGATGTGAGCATTGCAATTCCACATTCACTCGTCTTGGTAACTTCACACGACATAAAAAGATTCATACAATGCCGCCAAAGGTAAGCTGTCAGTTGTTAGAAAGCGGTTTGTTGCAGGACAACATCTATTTCAATAAATTAACATTTTCATTTCATTATATCTGATCAAGCAGCAAGATGGACAGCGATTCAAATGCGACGCATGCAGTAAATCTTTCCTTCAACGTTGTGACCTGGCTCGCCATTTACACATTCATCGCGGCACAGAGCCACACAGGTGCAATATATGCGGTAAGATTTACTATCTATGAAAGGGTTGGGTATTTACGCCCTTATTCAAGTTTCAAATTAATTCTAAACATTCTTCTCTTTCATAAACATTACGGGCTTTTGCTATTGACGATTCGAATAGGCAAAGGCTATATCAGACACTCCGATCTAGTCACTCATCAACGATTCCACAACAAGGAGAAACCATTTGGCTGTCCTCATTGCAATAAAGGATTCTGTCAGCGAGGTAAGTTATCATTTATCGTCATACTTTTGTCCGTCAATTTGCTTATAGACTATCTGACGTTTAGTCATGTTTTCATGCATTTTTTTTCTGCATGTGCCTATATTTATAGCTGGCCTACTGCCATTTTGTTCAGATTGAGGATATTAACCTTTGGACCTTGTTTACTTATCAAACCACAAAACCTCTATACATAACAACAGGTGATTTGAACCGGCACTTGCGCTCTATTCATCTTCAGTTAAAGCCGATATTGTGCCCTTTTTGCAATAGAAAATTTGCAAAACAGGAGACTCTATTGCGCCATTTGAACACGTCCCATCGATCCAACAAGAACCCAGCTAGTGGCACAGCGACTAATCTTGCTTGATAGCTGATGTCCTTGAAGTTGGGGTGGTCGGTGCTTTGCGTCGCGCCCCAAAATAGGCGTTGTAGAAGAATTGGGCAAATAACACAAAGTAAGACGAGTACATCAAAAGGCCAAGGTTAGCGGACTCCTTAGTTATGCGGCACGCATCACCCTGAGATTTGCGATAATAGGCGTACCAAGTCACATAGGCACCAATGATCATTTGAACTATTTGTGAGGTGGTAATAAGCATCGCGGTCTTGCGCGGCAATCGAAGTCCGAGTGCTTTCAGGGCATAGTACGAGTACATGAGGGAATGAACAAGATAGTTCATGTCGACAAACCAACGTGCCGGTGCTGTGTATTCTGAATAGGTGAACCATGTAAACAATAATACGGTAATGTGATGGTACCAATGTAGGAATATGAGATTTTGTTTTCTCAGCACAATAAACACGGTGTCACCGAGTTCGGGCACTTTGCTCAAGGCAAACATCCACGTCCAAAAACCGCTAGGTTTGACGTCTTCAATGAAAGACGATGTACAAACGGAGTGATAGAAGCCGTGATTGAATAGCACGTGCAGTAGCTCGGGTAATGTTCTAAATGTGCCCAATATTGAGAACAGCGCCAGAGAGGTATTCCAAATGGTAAGTATGCGGCGTAATTTGAACGCCGGCCTATTGGACATGTAGGCTTGGCCGCCAAAAATAACGACCATGTATATGGCGACTGCATAGAAAGACGTGTGCCAATATCGCTCCATCCATTCTTTAGTGTGTTGGTGGTCGAATTTTCGCTCAAATTGGAACATAAATGAGTAGTTGGGCAACATTTGATGTTGTTGGTTCATGATTGTTGATTTGTTCGGTTGTTTCGATATTGCTTGATTGACAGCTGATATTTCAATTATTAACAAACTAACATGAAAATAACTAACCAGTCGATGTCACTGGATGATTTTTGTTGGTTTTTTGTCAAAGGGGGTTCGGGCGCCGTACGTACAAACACATACGTACAGACTTGTTCATTCACGAACACACACGCTCGACTTACTCACTGTTTGACAGAGATTGGAGACTAGTGTGAGAAGGATCGGCGAATTCAATGTGAGTGAATGAATGAGTGGCATAAATGTGTGGCGACTCACGCGGAGCACACGGAGCGAACTCACGAGTAGGCGTGTGAGGGTGTGTGTGTGTGTGCGCGCTCGATCAACGGCGCGCTTGATTCGTGACTGACTTGAGTGAGTGTATTTGTGTGTCCTGTGTTATGTCCATGAGCATGTGAGCGTGCTCGTGTGTGTTTCCCAGCAGCGGCAAGGGTGTTTCCCTGGAGACTATGCGCGCGCAATGCAATGTTGTGACAGGCCGTCGATGTCGCCGGCGACAACGATGGATAGTTTCATTTTGTTTTTATTTTTTTTTGCCGTCAATCGTGGATTTTTCTATTTTCCGTACGTGACGACCAATCTATTTCATTCTGGGACAAGCTTTACGTTGATTTTGTGCTCGATGTGTGCATGTGCACGTATGCGAAATAGGCTCCAATTTTTCCGCTTGGGGTGTTACATACAGGAGTTACATCAGACAAATTGCAAGGAAGAGTAAAGATAGAAAGCTCAAAAGAAGATATCATAAATTATTCCAAGAACAAGCAGCGCCCTCTGTATGCATAAACTCGGATTCTGGCTTCCACGGATGTTGTGAATCAACTATTCAACTATGTTGTTCAGTGCGTAATGTCAAATTTGCACGAAAAGCTAAAACAAAAACACGAGAAAAAGGTTAGTTTCAGAGTAGGACACGATCTAAAGAGCGGAGTCAGAACGGATCAATCGTCACGATAAAAGTGGAACGAGAACAAATGTTACAATGTAATAATGTATAATAATAATTTGGTTATAATCGATGACAACAAGTGTGCGGTTGTTTGCGTAACAAGATTACGGCCCGATGACAGTGCAAGACAAACGTCATGCCTGCGAATAATATCTGCTGTTGTCGACACAATATTATGCACTTCACCGCACCATACCCGAATGCACCACATTTTGAGTGTGAGTGTACATGTGCATGTGTAACTTTTTGCAACTCTTTGTGTCTCACTTCTGTATTTTTATCATGAGTGTCATCATGACGGTCATACAACCATGGTGCTTGTGTCTGGGTAAATGTGTACATCGTTCAGACTTTGAATGTTTTAACGTTGGTGTTGCACAAAGAACAGCACCAAAAAGCATGAGAGTACGATAGCACAAAACACTCAATTTAGCACTCGTCAGAAAGTTAACTTGAACGCTGCTGCTGCCACCAATAACAACTCGCTTTGCTGCTGGTTGATGACTTCGGCCGCGCGACAACCACCAACGAAAGCCAATAGTTGAACATGAGATTGGCTGCGTGTAAAGCACCGCATGCCATGCCATAATTATCATTGACGAATGGCTGACGCAAAACTATTACAAGCTGGCAAGTGCATAGTGCGGCGGCAAGCACAAGTATCAACAGTTGTCATACTTTTTTGCATGCGCCGAAGTGAGTGTGCGTGTCTGTGTGCGAGTAGTTGAAGTGAATTAGCGAAACAAATACAGTGTAGACAAGAGATCGACCAAGAGTTGTGCAAAAGAGTTGCATGCTGGAAATCTTGAAAGGAACAGACTTTCTTTCTTTGTAATTCTTGTTGATTATTATTTATTTATTATCATTATTATTCTTTTGGTCTGGCCACGTATAGCATTGAATTGGCTTTGCACGACCCAGCACGACGCGAAATGGCATGGCATTATATGGCACGCATCAATGTGTTGCCAAAGTGGCTCATTCTGCACGCAGCTCTTGCAAATACAATTCAAATACACAGTGGTACGATCGATAGCAAACACCACTCATTGCATGGCTGACGCGATGTAGTAGAGCGGTAGCTTATTGACTCGCGCGTAGCTTATCTCGATGGAGAGAGAGAGAGAGAGAGAGAGAGAGAGAGAGAGAGAGAGAGAGAGAGCCTTTGTGCATGTGAGTCAATTATCGTATGTTATTCAACTACCAATATATCCTAGCAACTGCTTAGCTTTTATCTCAGCGCTCAATTGGATGAATATGCAGCAAATCGCTTTGGTTTGTCAAGCTGTGATGTTCTGTACTATACTAGCCACTTGCTCAATCTCAAGTGATTACTACTATTTTATTATTATGATTGCGCGCGTCGATTTGGTTCCACTAGAGCAACTTTCATCTATACCATCGCACTCTACTCTATCAACTTGTTGATATTAATTTAGCTGTGAGAAATACCGCACGTCTCGACAAGGCAAAATTGACACGGCAGCCGCCGTCATCATCGTTATTAAAGTTGGTGTAGCGCCGCCAATGGTGTGATATAATGAATGGCGCCATTCCAACCGACAAATATTCTTATTCTATTACCATTATTGTCATTGTGCTGCAAAGAGTTCTCATAATCGATAATGAGCAACTATGTTATTGTTATTATTGCTATCTATTTACTCTAACAATAACATTTCAGCTAATGACATATGACATCATTATATCTAATATCGTACCATGTTTTTCATGCAAAATCGGAGACTGTCTCAGTTGAATAGACATTCTCAGCGCTCTTGGGCCCTCGTAGTTCTGTGATGTTTTGCTGGTGATGATGATTCTCACGACCTTTTCATTCACATACATAGACCACCATGACAGTAAGCAATGACCTGCTGTCATAGCAGTCAGACGGCAACAAACAATAAAATGGCGCGTGATGTGCTACACTAATTGGCCGTCATTCAAAGTCACACCGATGACAGGTGCAATATCTCATAGAATAAATATTGTACAGGCATCTTAGATCTCTAATTTGTTTGCTGTTTTCAGCTTTCATAGTATTTCGCATAAGTCACGCATGAGTTCGCTATCATGATGTGATTTGTTTTGGCGATTTTCAAGTAATCATGGCGGGTGTGTTCGAGTGGTTATGGCTCGAGTTATTTTAATGAAAGTTCATGAAGCTATGTTGTTAAGGTTGAAAAATAAACCTTTCTAGCACGACGTGATAGAATCCTTCGGTGACACTTGAATTTGTCAGAATGGAAGAAAATTTCTATCCCCAGCAAAATTTTCATAGCCCACAGTCAATCATGACCGACTGGTTTGCCCGCCTCGTGCTCGGCTTGACTGATATACTGCGCCACGTTAATAACATCTGTGCCTGTGCGTGTGAGCATGAGCAAAGCACATTCATTCAACTCGAACAACTTGACTGATTCAAGGTGAAAGTTGAAGGTAAGTCACACACGCACAAATGGCGCTAACAGATTCAAGATCACTGCATTCAACCGAGAGCATGCCATGAAATAAAAAATAGACTTTTTTATGAATCAATATATCTAAAGAAAGAGCTTATCCGCCACGACCATCAGTAATCATGATTGGGATGACGGGAAAAAGACTCCCAGTAGCTGAGCGCGCACAGGGACGATGATTCAATTGAATTGCGAAACATCCAACACGATGTTTCGGCAAAATATCAGCGACGATATTTGAGTCTAGACTCGCTCTCGTCGGCACGATGAGTGCCGCGAGTGCGCCTCTCTTTTACTGACTCTTTTCGTTGGTGAGATAGCAGTCGATAGCGAGGTAGTGAGCGCGAGTAGGTGTTAGCATCACTCACTCACCTACACATCAATAGATTGTGTGATAGTCTCGTTGAAAGCAACAATCTTTAAACGAAGAAAGTTTAAACATGCAGCTGTCTCTTTTGAGAGAACAAGACTATGGACTAACCAAGTTGCAACAGTCGCTATTGCTGACACTGTGACGGTATTTGCTGTCACAACATGCCATTGCTCTTTTAGTGCAATAGTCAGTGCTTAGACTTTCCTGTAAAAACTGTTCAATTCAATTTGTCATACGCGCACGCATACACAATAACACAATGACAATAGCTAAACGTACACATACACAAATGTGTCAAAGGTGTACGTTTAGCGCAAGCATGCGGTACAGGTAAAAGTGTCACGAATCACGACGGTAGTAGTTGTTAGTGGTGATGATGATTGTTGTCAGCGACCAGTAGGTGTAAATTTATTGCAGATTGTCGGCTAGCAAGTAAGAGAACACAATTTGATTGTAGTCGTAGTATCTGTTGATATTGAGTAACTCAATTATCAGATGTTGATGTCTTCGTTTTCTGCTTTTGAGTAGTTTTTGCCAATTGTGATTGATGTCGAGTCGCGAATGTACATGTAGGTGACGTTTAATTTGAGCTATTTTCATTGTCACATTATCGTCGAGTTTCCCTTCCATTATCTTAGCGTTAGTTCACACCTTATGTTGACTGTATAAGTAGTCGTAATGAATGCATCAGTAAAAGTAAAGATTCTTTTTTCTCTTTTAGACGTTGACAAAAGGAGGCCTGCTGTTGCTTTTAGTGTAGTGTTGGCAGTACTTGCAACAGTTCAATTGAGTTGAGATCACCAGTGAGATGAGATCTGAAATAAATAATGATAACCAAATAACGCTAATAGTTCGATAACCTATCAGTAGCGTTCAAAGATGTTTTCCTATTCTTACTGTTCTCTGGACTTGTCGCAGACTCAATTCATATATTGTGTTTGGACTAAAATCAATTGCGTAACACATTCGTCAGACGCATGGCGGAGGATTAACGTGTCCGAATAAATTGAACTCAAGCATGCAGGTCAATATCAAAAAGAAAACATAGGCGATCAATAAGGCGAGTCCTGGTTGATAGGATGCAAGAAACAAGGATAAATGTTAGCTTCCAAATCATCGTTCGATATCCTTTTTGTAGTTAATTAGTACTTACCTAGACGGGGCTGTAAGGTCCAATTGTAATAATTCATGAGATAAATAGTTGCTATGAGGACAATAAATAATAGGATCACCGAATATATTACACCTCTACTGTTGATGGTAGCCACGATTCCTGTTTGAGATGTCAAACAGCGAGGAGTTCAAAAAGATCTCAACAGATTAATATCTCGATCTATGAACAATTACCTCTGAAATTAGTGAAATTGGAATTGATTTGAAACGTACCCGGATAGATCGCAGTTTGAATGAACCACGGCAGCGATAGACCGACCAGAATGTCAAAGATGTTGCTGCCGATTGAATTGCTAACTGCCATGTCAGCCATACCCTACAACGAGTAATGTAAGACCGAATAAGTTAAGGTTAAATCTTAAGCTCTCTAAATTATTGTAATCCATCATGAAGTAATAGCTATTGTTGACTTACCATTTTAGCCACATGAATCGATGAATAAGCATCGGGCACCGATGTGCCAGCGGCCAAAAATGTAATGCCCATTATGGAGTCGGGGATACCGAGTGTGTAGCCGATCAAACAAACCATCCACACCATCACATAGGAAAATAGGGCTGTCCATGTGATCGATATGATGAATGTGAGATAGTACTTGTCGGGATACAGTGTGCAATCGGGTACGGTGTGAAACAGGACGAAATTGACAGGAATTTTTGCCAACCAAACATAATATTCTATGCCGGCTGCGCACGAATGTATTGATTGATTGATCGATCGATTTCATAACGCATGTTGTTTCGTTAGAATATTAGATCAGTCATATACATGGCTTACATAAAATGAATATTTAATGCTAAAAACAAAAAAACTTACATGCTTCTGCTGGTGGTCGTGTCCATATATCGAGGTCGTCCTCGGTGACAAGTGATTTTTTCGTTTTGCTCAGTGTCGACGATTGCATCGCGTAGGCGGCCATTCGTTGACGTTGCATCGACGACGACGACGACGATGTTTTGAATTGCTTGTCGCCCGCCGACGATGGGCCCAAATAGCTGGTCTCGACCAATGATACCGAAGTAGTGGCCGCCGTATTGCGGGCTCGTTGCCGGTCATAAATAATGAGCCGAGCTGCACTTTGGAAGCGCAACTTGGTGCTAAACAAACGCTTGTGACGTTGAATCACCAGCAATGCCGCACGGAACATTCCAAAATCGATTTCGCGCGGTCGGCCGGACGCGCTGGCGCTCGAACAAAAAACATCGTCATTCGATTTAGATTGCGACGCCTCGTTAGCTTGAGCGTCTAACATTGAGGCGCCTAAAGAGCCTAGATTGGGCAACACATTGATAATGACATAGTCTTTGAGCTGCTCATTGTAGTACATGACAACAATATAAAGACCGTACAATGCTAGCATGGCCAACGACTCGAAGGCAGTCACGCGCTCGTCATAAATAAACTTTACATGTAAAAGTATGTTAGTAATCACACACACGCACAAAAATTCAAATCAGTAGTCTTTTTAACTTACCAAAATTAACACAAGCACTGTGAACGTGTAATATAAAGAGTCACGTAAGATTGGCCACCAATTGAGGCGCGCAATTGTAGCTGTATAGTGAAAACAAAATAAAAATCAATCTGTTAGATGCAATAGGAATTATCGCAAGTCGCATATGTAAATATGGTTCTGTAGTAGGAGTGAACTCACTTGTAACGAATGCACAAATACCAATCACGAATAAAATATTGAACACTGTGTAACAGTAATTACAATTGCGTTTGCGTGTGAATGCGCACGTTTTCAATTTGTTGTGGAGAAAGAGAGGTTAGTTTTTCTCTGTCGTTACGTAATGCCGAAAATTATCAACTCTAGTTATTCATGAGATAATTACCTGCGGAGCCCACAATGGCACCTGTTCCTACGTCACCTTTGGCAATAAAAACACCGAGGATCGCAGTAAAGAGCTCTGGGGCCGAACTGCCGGCACTCATTAGTGTGGCGCCAGCAACGTCTTCGCTCAAATTCAATCGCTAATTTAAGCATGACAAAAAATGAACATTTTACTTTGGTCAATAAGTGTTATTTATATATCAATCGCGAATAGCTATGGACCAATAAACTTACTTGTGCAAATTCCTCAAGAGACGGAATGAAGTAGCGCTCGCTGTAGTCGTCGAATGCAAGTATTCGGCAAGAAAATGTTAGCAATCTCAGCAAACATTACCAATGGTGGATTAAAGTCAAAAAATGAAACTCACCAAACAAGAGCCAGTGCATAGAACATGTAAACCACCAGAGCCACGTGGATTATAATAAAACCTCGTCCGCGCCATTTCGATCCGATAGGGTCAGGTGGAAATTCGAGGTACGCCGGTGACACACAAACTGATTCATTTTTGGCTTTAATGAATGGTAATTGGACGAGACGAGCGCGCTTCGGAGTCGCTGTGGTTAAGATGTTGCTTTCAGTGGACGTCTTTTTGGGCGACAATTTTGACGGCTCTGGTTCACTGTTTTTTTTGAAAAAAATGATATCGAGAATGTATGTATAGTTAGGAGCATGAAGGTGGCATCTCATCTGATAAATAACAACGGCGATTATAATGAAAGAGAGACTCACTTTCTAATATCGCCAGAATCATCGGTCTCAGGCTCAATGATGGCACCGTCGCCCTCATCAGATTCAGCAATCTGAGGACCCGCCGATTCGTCGCCACCACCTTCATTAGGCTCTGCAGGAACAACAGCAGTATCATCGTTAACCTGATCGTCGGACGCTTCGTTAGGCCTGACAGGTGTAGTGGTAGATGTTGTGGTTGTTGTGGTGGTTGTAGTTGTGAGTCTCACTTTTTTCACCGTTCTAAATTGTGTTCCTCTACGTGTACGTGGCTCCACACTTTGAACAATGCTCGACTGAACTGATCCCGGCATGGAATTCTCCACGTCTTGTAGATTCACGTTTTCTGATCAATCATTCGATTCAATTAAAGTTCAGATGCCAACAAAGAAGATAAGGATGATAAGTAAGTGAACAATGAAGTGAGAGTGATGCCAGACAAAAAGCTCAATTATTATTTGATGGCAACCAACTTGAGATTTCGTCAAAATAAAATCGTGATCTTAGTATAACGATTAAGTCTTTAACATGACAATATATCGCTTGCCGATAAAACATCAATCGTATAAATTGCGTTCGATCAAGCATATGCTGATCGAACTTTATCCAGATGTTCGTTCGTATCGTTACATACCAGCAAACGACTTTATCATTCAATTGAATGACGAAGCGTTCAAGGCAACTCTCGTAAACAAGCATGCGTCACGAATGATGAGCGCCTTGGGATTTTGAGGAGCACGAACACATAGGCACATAAAAAGCGGCCCATTGTGAGCAATTACATTTATCGATCGTCCCATTTGTCGACGTTATTGGCGGCTGGTGTACAATTCATCTCACTATCAAATGCTCGCCTATAAATATATATATATTTGACTCACCTTGTCGCCTGGAATGAATCATCGATTGTGTTACGCTGTCAATGACAATAGTGGCGCCCATCGAAGCAGTGATGACGTAACCGGCCACCACGAGCCACACTAGAACGGCCGCTACTGTGCTAATCATTGCGGTGCCGGACAGATGACGCGACGCTGAGTGATGATGCCTGGCTTCCCTATCTGACGTGGCATCAAATTGCACTACACGCGGTGGCTTCGAACCGGCGGCCGTCAGTTCGGCACGCGCTATAGCGTGCCGTTTAGCCACTAATGAGCGATGGGTACGCATATTCTTTCTATGGATGGTGGTCTCTCTTGATTGCTCCCTACGAGCAATGAGCAATCAAGTGAACAAAGAAAATCAATAAAGAATAAAATTATAATAAAAAATAAAATTCTAATTGACAATGAAAGGAGGAATATTTAAGCTAATTGTTTCAATTGCTGGCTTGATGGCAATGATTGTCGTCGAATGAGCACGTCTACGTAACTACTATACACAAGCACACAGACAGAAAGACAAGCTCGTGTACGCACAAATAAAATTTGAATATGAATGCAAAATGGACAATGAACGTCGCCGATTACACTTGACGCTCACACACACGTCGACGGAACGTTGACACGTCGACACGACGTTACATGATTCTTTTCATCGCTTGAATAGGCTCTCTGTTGTTAATATTCTGGCTTATTCTTATGGCTTCTAATTTTGTCACTCAGTTTACAACTTATACCAATGTGAGTTGTTCTTGTGTAGCTACTCATTTCGTGGTGCTGATTGTCGGTGCTTTTTTTCATTCAATAATATGGCTTCATTCGACTTAACATTTGATAACATTTTAAGCTACAGAGTTCAATGTTACGTTGCGAGCCATGCCGTGTCGTGTCGGCTTTTGTCTCAGTTTGCGCGTGCAACTTGAGTTATGTAACCAACGTTAACCACTGTCGGTCGGCTAACGTTCGATCGGAACGTGATGTGTAGTGTTGAAAAAAATAGCACAATGATAGTTGTTATTATGACATGATAAAAGTGTTGATGTTTATACGATTGTCTCTAGTAAATTGTTCCCGATGATATTAACTGTTTGATGGTCCAATGTTGAACGTGCTCGTGTGCTCGTCACTGCATGCGTGCGTGCGTCACTTTTGAGGCCAACAATCAGCGGATTACAGTCACCAACAACAACGAGCAACACGAACGACAACAACAACAACACGAGACGACACGACACGGCACAGCAAGTTAGCGGGGGCAAGCGTGACCCCCTAGTCTCCATCGAACGAGCAAATGTGCGCGTGCCTCTCTGTGCGTGCGTGCGCGCTCACACAAACACAGCAACCAGAGCTAGTAAAGCAAAATAAAAGCGGCGAAGTTTATTTTTGGGGCTCCCAACGTGGCTGCCAGTTGTGTGTGCTGCACTGCATTGAAGCACTAGGTGACACGGTCGCAACGTGACTCGCGTGGGCGCGCTATAGTGTGGTTAGATTTGGTGTGGTGTGGTGTGGTGTGTTGGCGCCTGCGACTACACACCACTCACTTTAAGAATACGCACATACTACCGTTGCTTTGCTACTGTTGCAGATCTCTGTCGATATTGTAGCCTAACAACAACCAGGCAACTCAATGTGAGTGTACGCGCGCGTGTATACTTGCATCCGATTGCTGCACGTGCGCGTCATTCGCTTGCTCGTTCACGCACGAGCTCTTTTGTTATACAGAGAGGAGAGGGGAGAGAGAGGCCTGCTTAGGTTACAAAAACTGTACGCGCCCACTTATGTATTGTCATGACGTCATAGTTACCAACTTACTTAGCCAAACTAACTAACGATGGATCCGCCCATCCGGCCGCACACACGGTCGCACGCGCTCGTGCTCCGGCACCACATGGCGAGCGTGCTTAGACTTGCTGCGTGTACGCTCGAAGTCCACCATCTAACAGGATCTCATTGGATCAAATATTTATGCCAGACAGCAGATTCTAACAAGCGTATATACAGTAATAATGATATGGGGACTGTAATGAAGCTTTGTAAGCGATGACAGCATTATTTCGGCAATTCGAATTTCACTTTCGAATTGCGCGCTTTTGGGCCTCCTGTGTTACGCTCGTGCTTCCAGTCGAAAATTAAAAACATCGTTCTTTTATTCTCGTCGCAACAGTGATTAGCGGTGGTTTTTGTTATTGAATGTCAAAAAGAGGTTTCGTTATGACACATCAAGACAGCTTTACTCAAGCTCGTTGGAAATAATGCTTTTGGTGACTTGAGGAAAGAACCAAATGCCATTGTGGGTCGCCGAGGCTAGATGATGTGTGGATGACAATGACCATTATAACATCAAACACATTCAATCCTCCAACAGTCTTGTTGATAACAAGACCTGAAACAATGATGAAATTTCTCGGAGTGACTCTAAATTTGCGTTCAAATTGTGCGCCTCCTTAGCTTCTCGGTTATTTTTATTATCATTACTTGGTTACAGTCTTAGGAGTAAGAATTGAATTTGACCGTAACATTTTTCATCCTCCGATGCACGTTGGTGCATGTTTATTTCATAGGTACAATAAGATATTGCCGTTAAACGCAATGAGCGATGAATTGTTCGGCAGGATAATACCCGAGGCCTTGAAAAGTCTCGACGCTGACAACGAGGAAGAAAAATCGACTGCGATCGATCGACTCGGCCAGATACTCTCTCAAAACCAATCCGATCTCAGGGAGCGCGGTTATGATCGTTTAATATTTCAAAGACTTATGGATATAGTCGGTTACTCAGACGGTCAAGCACTCGCAAAAGCTCTGGATGTCATTCATGAACACTTTATCGTCAAGCATAAAGACTATGCTGACACTCTCGACCAGATCATGGAGACCCTCCTGAGACGCACAGCTATGTCAAATGAATTTCCAACCGTTCAAATCTGTGCACAACATATCAATCAACTAGTAGATAACATGGGCAGTGCCGTTGCCAAGCACTCTAAACAACTTCTTCAGATGGTTGACTCAAATAATTTTCCGGATATCAATCATACACTCATAGAATTACTGAATAAAATCAAGTGCCAACTACCAGCAAGTAAGCTCGCTGAATGAGAAACCGAATTCATTCATTTCAGAGACGAGGCCAACTTCACTGGAACAAGGCTGTCACGCTGCGTCATCAACACACGAGCGGTCACCCATTTGACACAAGAGGAATAAATGTAAGATCAGTCAGTGGACCTTGAGATGAGCAATTTTTTAAATACACGGACACCTATGCTCGTTTTAATTATACGATTCCAACTAAATCTCTGTATTCTCTTAAAGAGCCGCGGCACCTGAAACAATTTCGGTTAATTCACGTGTGATAACCGCCTGCCTAGTTCGGTTGAATTGCAAAGTGAGTTTGCCGATCATTTCACCGGCATTCTTGGTAGCGTTGTCCATTGCGGTCATACGAGAACTTTGCTCGCTGCAGGCGTTTTCTTTCATACAATAGTAAAGGAAGCTGGCGAGAGAAAAGTCGTAATAGTTACGCAATACACTCTCGTCCACGCTGTCAAATTTGTAAATATCAGGCGAATTAGCTATGGCCTCGAAGCCCAAGAACGGTTTCTCCGTGGTGAGATACGACACGACGGATTTGAATTGGTTGTAGACTACTAAACCCTTCTCGAATTTGAAGCCCGACTCAACGATATCAAGCGCTACTTGCTTGGCGTCGGTGAACGATGCTGGCTTCTTGCCGACATTTTTGTACGACAGAAGGATGTTGTTGGGGAAGGAATTTGCTAACATCAAGCGCGACTTGTCGCCCACGCAAACGATTTTTATGTTTTCGGGCTTCTCGGCAGCTGCCATGATTGCGCGAATCTTTTTGGCGACTGAAGAATGAACGGCGCCGCACAAGCCACGATCTGAAGTGACGGCAATAACAAGTGTCGGAACGTGTCCATATTTTTCTTCGGCCGCAGATGATTCTCGAAAGGCTTTAGGGAAGGCCAGAGAAAATCCCTTAGATTTCGCTAAATCTCGTTCGGCACGATTGTACTTAGCCGCTGACACCATTTTCATCGATTGAGTGATCTTTTGGATATTTTTAACAGAATTTAATCGCATACGGATGTCTTTAAGAGTGGCTGCGCCACGCGAAGAGTTGCAATTGATTAGCGTTGAGGCCACAGGGCCTGTTCTAAGTAATTTAGATGAAAACATCTTGATAAATATTATTGATTCGTGTTTATTTATTAATCAAATTTTGACCTCTGGCAGCTCTCGTGCCATGACCGAATGGTGATTTCTTCCATCGGAGCACGCATGCGGACTACGCGCGTGTTCAAGCGCTCGTGATTTAAACGGTAAAAATTTTGCCTGTTTCACTTCACTTTGGTATGGTCCTTACCGTTCCTGGAGCTTTCAATCGGGCTGGGAACACCAAGGACGTTCTGCACAATGAATGATTGAGCGCCAATGCGGGGCCCTCCACGTTTTCCACGTCACATTGTTGCCGGCTAAATAAACGGTTAATAATTACAACAAGAAAGGTGCCCAAAGGATTGAATTCATAAACAATAAAACCCTTTTCTATTATCATTTTGACGATATTTGTTTTACCGCAGAAAAATGTGCACACCGCTTCGAAGGACAGAACCAGCTGAGTCTGTCACTCATTATGATAAAATACTCAATCGCACTATCAACGAAGATGATTGTTTTCAACTATCACAACAAGCCGCAAAAAGTCTAGATATTCTGGCTGAATCCAAGCTTGCTTTGACTAATCGTTCATCTAGTTCTGTCTACAAGGTGCTCAACAGATGTCGTACATTATGTGGTCAGAAATTGTTGATGTGCTGGTTGAAGCGACCTCTTACCAACAAGGATAGAATCGATGAACGAATAACCGCCGTGAAATTCTTCACTCAAAATCCTGACATCCGCCAAGACTTTCATGATTCTCATCTACGCAAGCTACCGGATTTGCTCAGGATCTCAAAATCGTTGGGCAAGAGTAGATCATCTAACCTGGGTCTACTCGACTTGTTGAAAGTTTATCGCGCCTATCAGACTGCAATCAACATGACAAACCGATTGTCTAAGATCATACAAAGTGATGGCTCTGATGACCATGTCGCTGAACTCAACCGAAAACTTGTTGGCATATGCGAGCAGCTTACTAAATTTGGCGAATTGATTGATAGGAGTATCGAAACAGAAAAATTGGACTCTAACGGCGATGTGATATTAAAGTCGGACTTCAACGAGGACATAGGTCGAGTTTGTATTGACATCGATGTAACAGAATCGAAAGCGCACAAGATCTTACAATATGTCGCTGACGATCTCAGCTTGGAGGTAGACAAGACGATCAAGATTGAATCAGACAATATCAAAGGCTTTGTGTTCAAAGTAACGAAGAAACACGAAGCAGCTTTACGAGGCAAGCCCCAGTATTCTCAAGTATCCAACGCTAAAAAAGATGGGTTCAGATTCTCAAACAAAGAATTACTTAAGATAAGCGCCAAATATGTCGATCTTCGTCATGAATATGAGACCCTCGCTCGTGATGTTGAAGAAAAGATCATAGATATAGCATCAAGTTTCGAAGAGCCCATTGAAGAGCTCGGTGTTATGTTAGCAATCATCGATGTTTACGTGTCGTTGGCTGTTGTTGCGCTTAACAATGACTATTGCACCCCGGTTATCAATGATTCTAACATTCACAAGATAGAAATCTTGAAGATGAGACACCCGTGTTTAGAATTACAACCTGATGTTGATAATTACGTTACAAATAATATCGAATTTGATGGTCAGCGCAAGAAATTTTATTTAATCACAGGTCCAAATATGGGCGGGAAGTCCACATTTATCAAGTCAGTGGCTATTTGTGTGATAATGGCACAGTGTGGCAGCTTTGTTCCAGCCGAATGGGCCTCCATCTCTATTGTCGATGGCGTCCATACTCGAGTCGGTGCAGGCGATCGCCAGCTGGAAGGTCTGTCTACATTCATGGAAGAGATGGTGGACATATCAGAAATAATCGAGCACGCGACTGACAAATCTCTTGTTATCATAGACGAATTAGGACGCGGAACATCGACTTACGATGGATTTGGGTTAGCCTGGAGCATCTCTCGTCACATGGCGACAAAAAACAAGTGCTACACGTTGTTCGCTACGCATCTCCACGAGCTCACTGAACTTGAGAACGAAGTTCAACAAGTGGGTAACTTACATGTAACTGCTCATTGCACAGATAACGAGCTCACCATGCTTTATCAGATTCAAGAGGGAGTTTGCGCTCAAAGTTTCGGAATACACGTCGCTCGTATGACTCAATTTCCCGAGAGGATTGTGACCAATGCCGAAAACAAGCTCCGACAATATGAGGAAGTGCCCGGTTGTAAAACCAAAGAAGAGGCTCGTGACTATGTGAAGAAAATAGT
The DNA here is from genome assembly GCA_019968535.1 of Fragariocoptes setiger. NCBI lineage: Eukaryota > Metazoa > Arthropoda > Arachnida > Trombidiformes > Phytoptidae > Fragariocoptes > Fragariocoptes setiger. Next base: position 4,366 of record JAIFTH010000066.1, on the reverse strand, counting down.
CAAGCGTGTCAAGGAAGAACTAGCATCTGGTTAGCAGCTAGCAAGTTACGTGAAGTGCCTGTGAGACTTCCATCTGATAAATGAACCTACATCTCATCTTTCAATCATCAAGCTTTCTTTTTTATCAGTAGAGAGTTACCGGTCATATTTGAATTTTGTAATTCGTATGATAGAGGTTTCATCAACTCAGCAGTTTCGCTCTCGCAAAACTTTCATATCAAACAAGCTGGTGAAGCTTGTAAGTTGTATTGATCATGAGAACAATACGAATGCTCAGCCGTTCATTCGTCTCTGAGAATAACAACCAATTTCACGACTTTGGTTGACTCTGTTCGAGAAAAGTCGTAGAAATTTCCCTCGGGAGGAATTATCCTTTCCGAGAAATATAGAACCGAGTAGAAATGAGACGATCCTTGCAGCATATAAATAAAAACATTTAGAGAACATTTGAGATAATCTAGGACTCGCGTTTATTGAACAAAACGCATTAGTATGGCCCTGAGCCAGCAAAACCAACTCGCATTTAGGACAAAGATCGTTCATATCATTATGTCTGATTAATTATGTTATGTTCATGCGATATAGAAAGTATAAACTAATATCAATAAAGAGTGATGAGCCAAACTCCAAACACTCAAGTCTCCATAACCATCTGAGACCTTAAATAAACTAGTCGTCATGTTTATCCGCTTTTTTCGGTTTTTCTTTCGGTAAGTGAATAATTGACTCAAGAGTTGTAATCGATCGATGGACAGTGATTCAAATCTATGAAGTCTTCGTTAATCTTACAAATGAGTGATCAAGTTGATGCAATTATAGTTGTTCAAACATATACGTACGATTAAAACTTAACCTCTAGTTACACAATGAGAATACGAACTACAAAAGAGTGATAAATGTCTGTATGATATCACATGAATGCGGATAAAATGAGACAAGAAAACTTTGGCTTTTATTTTTGACCTAACTTTGTCGCACTTTCTATGAGTGAGTTGCTGTGCGAATATGATTGGCCAACAAATGGTCTTGTCTCACATAAGATTTCATTTTCTTGGTTGTCAAAATCCATTCAAGTATAGTTCCAATAGTTCGTGGAAAGAGGAAATAAGATTCAGACTTAGGCAACTTTTCAGCGTCTACCGTACATCTCGATGAACAGCTGATGAGATATCTGATCAATCAAAATTAGATCACTATAACGAGATAGTGACTGATTGTCGCATATAAATGATACGTGTACCACAAATTATGGGGCTACTGATTTATTATGTGAGACATTGCACTCTAGTCTTCACTCGTCTGTCTTTTCCTCAATGGTTTATTTTCACAAATAAGTAAATTCATATGAGTTTCAGCTTAGGTTTAAAAAATATGAATGTTGATTTTAGCGGCAAGACGGCGCTCATAACCGGGGCTGGCCAAGGTGAGTAACAATCTATTCATGAAGAACTCTCATTAGAAAAAAGATTGATTAGACAATTTTCAACATACAATTTCATGATTCTTCTAGGTATTGGAAATGCGTTGGTAACGAAACTAGTTGAATGTAAAGCCAACGTGATTGCAGTCAGTCGGACTCAATCGCGACTCGATGAACTCAAGCAACGTTTGCCACAAATTGAAATCATTTGTTGTGATCTGGGCAATTGGAACGAAACGCGACATAAATTGTCGCAAGTTTGCGACAGTGTCGACATGTTGGTCAACAATGCGGCGTTCGCCCAGGGCGCGTCGGTGGGCAAAATCGAAGAGCAATTAATCGACAAGCACATCAACGTTAACGTGAAAGCGCCGATTAATTTGATGCAATTGGTTGGCGAGGGCATGCGTAAACGTGGCAAAGGGTCTATAGTGAACGTATCGAGTGTAGCCGGCGTTGCAGCGCTCGACGATCATACAGTGTACGCAGCCACCAAAGCTGCGTTGGACATGATTACGAGAGTGGGCGCCAAAGAATGGGGCCGGCACAATATTCGCGTCAATTCAATCAACCCGACAGTAGTGTGGACCGAGATGGGCCGCGCCGGATGGTCACGACCCGAGAAATCACAAGAGATGTTGGCCAAAATTCCAATGAATCGTTTCGTCGAAGTGGAAGAAGTCGTTTATCCGATCATATTTTTGCTCAGCGATTACTCATCCATGATCAACGGAATACAACTGCCCATTGATGGTGGATTTTTGGCCAATTAATTTGGCAAGCGAAAAAATTTCTTCATTTGATTGACCAATCATCGTTTTCGATTGATTTTAGAATGATTTATGACAACAATTGCTATTGTTATTTGTTTGGGACAACGAAAGTAATGAAACAGCAAGCTAAGGGGAAGTTCAGCTATTGCTCGATAGAGGTCACTGCAATCATCGGTAGCTTGTCGAAATTCGCTGACATTTACAGCCTGTAGTTTGCCTTTAAACTAAATAAATACAATGCAGTTGATGTGTGTTCGTCGAGTGACGTCGAGAGAGCAATGTTAAGCATATGACATGTATTCGTTACGACTATTGAGGCTCTTGTGTTAGTCCTTGACCACTTCAACGGCATTCAATCTCATCATTCAAGAGGATTAGAAAAGCAGAAGTGTTAGAGCTTTTATTTATATGCTGCTATTCGTCGTGGAATTGAATACAGCAAGAGAATTGCGAGCTACAGAGAATTGGGTCTGGCCGTCCGAATGAACTATCGAGCAAGCAGGCCAGCGGATAATGAATACGAATCATTGAATGAATGAGCTAACCGTTTGAGCGAGAGATAAAAAAATAGAGATCCATTTCTGTCTTTCTTTATTCTGGCTCTCTTGCTTTTGATAGCTGCTGCTTTTGTTTTCGGCTTGGATCTTATATCTTCGATTTGTTCCTTGCCTTTTGTCGAACGACAACAACAATGACATGCTGCCGAGTTCGAGAGAGGCAAAACAACCAGTCGCTTGACTTCCGTTTTGACGCTCATATCTCTCCATAGGTTATTAACTATAAACATTAGCATGTTGACATGAGTATGTAATGAATGTTCTCGGACTATGCAAAAGTCATTGAAATGTCGCGCCAGAACACAACAACAACGATGTGTAGCTTTTCAGCTTATCAGTCTGTTGTGATACCCGAGAGAATGTACAAGAGCTGTGTGTTGGCTTCGACTGATTTGTTCCAATCAACTATCATAATGTGAGTATGCATTTGCATACACTCAGAGATAATCGTAGTCCCCATAATAACGAGTGTGTGCCTAGATTCTTGTAATGACAATAAATAAAATAGATTGAATGACAAGGTGCGAGAATATTTCACACGAGTGGCAAATCAAGTGATTTGCTTCTTTCAAGTGTAGTTCGAGTTTCATTTGCTTGCTAGCATCGTTATATCAGTACAAACGCAATGCGATTTGAGTGGAAATCTTATTGGTATCTGACGTTGTGTGTGGATATGTACGCCAAGGCCAGTACGGCAAGGCAAATGTGCCAGAGTCACGTTCAATTTGTTGACGCGTTAGGGTGGCGACAATTTCACTTTGGTTTGTGCGCAATGAGCTAGTACGAGTTTCTCAATTGAGTTTCGAAAAATACAAACAACATTTCCAGACATCCGACTACGTTTGTCGGCGACTGAACGACGATGGCAACGATGACGTCGCTGATGGAAAGGAAAGGAATCATATCTACACACGCACAAATTCAGGAGTGTGAGGGTGCACTTGATGTGGTGCCAATATTGACAAGGCACGTAACTTGAGGGTTCCGAGTGTCACTCGTAGTATTCAACCTCATGCACGCACACTCGCATGCCACTTTGACATACAAACAAGACAGTCAGGCAGGAATAGAGCAAGCAAAATAGTGAACGAGTGTACCATTGAGGGGCTCGAGAGGTCGTACTCGCTCTCGTACTATAACTCGCACGAACAGTCAGTCAGACACAGAGTAAGTGGTGCAGGCCACAACAACAACAAACCGCATCAGACTTTCCGTTAGGAATTGGAATCTCTGGATCACTCAGATGTCGTTCAGAGACGCAGAAGGACAAGGCACGTTGGCTACACGTGGCCGACTCTGACAGCACCAGGCCAATTCGTTCGTTCGTCTGAGTTCGACGAATAGTATGACAGACAAACAAGCTAAACAGCAGCAAAACAAGCTAGCTGGCCATCAAACAGTCAACGGCCAATGAATGGAGAACGATGAACGCACAAGCAAGGCAAAGCAATTCAACGACGGAGGTACGTGCACGTGCAAAGACTACGTCAGACTCGAGAACAGTGTCAGCAAGTTTTGAGTCCAATGTGCCAATGTTTGTTTGACTAACGTAAGCCTCAAGGTACACACACACACACACACACACACACACACACACACACACACACACACACATA
>JAIFTH010000897.1:0-14081 GCA_019968535.1 Fragariocoptes setiger | reverse complement strand
GTTGTATTACAAGGCTTTATATAGTCGTTAACATGATGATCTAGCTACTGCGCTATCTAGCTTTTCTTTTTCGGTGTATGCCTGTACTGTGTTTTCAAAAGTTGTGATGAATTCATCTATATCTTCCGCTCCCGAAAAGGTCATTCGTTTTAGTATTGATTTTGAAGCGTACCAATTTCAAGTTCAAGATGAAGACCAGAGTGGTGGATTCCGTAGAAATCAATGGCGTGGTGAGAAATATCTGGCTGACATCGAGCTCTTTGGACCTGACTCGATCTCTCTCTTGGTCGCTTCAAGCCTCTGTCGTTTCAGGGTATTCAATATAGATTTGATCTCAGCAGCGTGTTGGTCATCTTCGAACGCGCCCAATTTTTCTAGAGCGCTCAGCAAACTCATGTCCTGGGATAGAGATTCGATATCTGTTTCAGTGCTGCACTTAATTATTTGAGACAGTACACGCACTGCGTCTCGAATTTCATTGAGATAAATTCTCTCACCATCGCGCATGATAGAACTCCTACCCTCTAACTTCTGCCTACTCGCCGGAAAATTGATCGTCGAAGTTATGGCTTCAATCAACCATTGATCGGCGAATTTAGGGGAATAGAAAAACTCACAGCCGCCTTCCAAGATTTCTGCCATAATTTTATAGGAGTCGGGTGTAAACACCAATTTCTTGAGTTTGGGTAGGAATTTGGTCTTAATAAATTCTCTATCGTTCGTGCGGTCGACCAACTTTTTGAGTGCTTTAAATGATTCATCGGGGTATTTATCGGAATAGGACAGCAACTTGTCAGCCATCGTCTGCTGATAGATTCCCTTGAATATCGACGGTTCGAGGCGTTCGATCATAGTGTCCATTGTTTTGAGAAACTTATTGGACACATATTTTTTCATTGGAATATGGTCCAACAAATGGTACAAAAGTTGCACCAATGACCCCGGTACCTCGATTGGACGAGAGACGCTAAAGTATCCAGACTCAAATTGGGCAATGAACATATCACATATGTCGAACAACAAGCTAGGATCCTTCTTGTGGTACGCATGTTGTATGATCAAGTCGGAGAGTTTCTGCTTGGCCATACACGCATCGATAGTAGCAATATGCTCACTAAAATTGATGAGAATCTTCCTTGAATAAAATTGTACATGCGTGTCGGTCGAGTCCAATTGCTTCACGAGTTTCTCGCCAATGCCGGAATCGCACACAGTTTTGGCATGATCTCCGCTCACGCTGCTCAGTTTATATAGCAAAAATGTTGAGTACTTATACCTGGGCGGCTCAGAATCGCTCTTAATCAACTGTACCAATCGCGAAATCAATGGACTCAATTCAGACGGTTTGCCTTTTTCCAGCAAGAATGTATTTTGGTATAATCGAAAAAGAGCGTCATTCAATCGTGTCGTATTTTGTTCGTGCAAAATATCATCGAAATGTCCGTTTTGAGTTTCGGTATCCGAATTGCCAGCAATCACGAATGACTGGCTGCTGAGGCTCAAATAGCCGATGGCCAGCACCATCAATGTTACCATTGCACGCATTTTTATATGTCTGTCGTCGATTGTAAGGAATGAATTAGAGTGTAATTAGTTGGAATAGTGGTCAGTAAGAATATCAGTTTGTCGTATGGAACGATAAAGTATCAATGCAACGAATAGCTGATGATATGTGGCCACGACGCCAGACGTGTGAAGAGAAGTTGTGCATTTCTAAATATAGATAATGTGTGAGAGCTATTCACTTTGGCGTGCCTTTCGTTTACCAAAGTGTCTCGATAGACAGTGTGTTCTGTGTGGACACAGAAATTGCACGAGAATTTCATCGCCAAACCCACCATGTGAGCTATGGTGATGGGTAGACCCCTTGTACGAGAATCATTCGGCGCACGACTCAAACAAAAAATATATAGTCTGTGTTGTGAAACGATGTTTTCTCATTGAAACATTTTTTCCAACTATTTCATTTTACATTTAGACAGAAATACAACATAGAAATAATGGAAAGTAATTATATTCGAGATAATGGAACACACACACATTGTGTGTTCAATCCATCAAGTTGATTGCTTATTCGTCTGTGGATAGCTACGATTTCATTGATGTATGCTTGTGATGGCAGATCATGGAAGTTACATCTGCGAGTCATATTATCATAACATGCCCCCTATGACGAGCATGTCACTAACTAACGATTGCTGGGAGAGGCCTGTTCAAGTTTATCGTTGCAGACTGATCCCTTGCAACCTCGACTTGTGGTGCGTCACTACTCTTGCTGTTACACACATCACAACTTGTTCGAACTGACTGATATTCTGAAAACTTTTCATTTATGTCTCTGGATAGTTGCTTGCTTCGCTTTCCTTGTTCCTTCATTTCCAATTCGAAAAGTTTCTGTCTAATATTTTGTTTGCTTCCAAGTTTAACATTATATGTTGTGAGGGCGACTAGTGCTATTATCATGAGTAGCATTATGATTACGCCAGTCCACCAGATAGGACCGTTTTTGACGACTGAAATGTTGCGTTCGCTATCAATCGTCAGGCGTTCAAGCTTCGCGCGAAGTTGCTGTATTCTATTGAAGAAGTTAACTTCATTGACAACATCACTGTCGAAATTAAATTGTCCAATATGAACCGCGTCAATGATTGGGTCGTTGCTTTGCACAAATGCACTTCTACGCTGATTCGGTGAGTAATCAACTTCATGCGTCGAGAACTTTTCTTCAACCTTCAGCTTGAAAACATACGGTGGACAAGGCCTTACTCCATCAGAGAACGTGATGTTTGATGGAAAACAATGCACATAATTGTAGAGCTCCGTGTGTTTCACTGCCGTAGCATTGAACTGATCATAGATGTTGTCGGTTGCAACAATTTTCCTCCAAATTGCCAATCTAGGATCAATGTAATTGTCTCGCGGGCAGTTTTCTGTGGTTGATCTCTCTGGTGGCTCTTCAATACCTTTCACACAATTATTTGATTTGTTGTACAGTAGGTATCTCTCACCATGGTACTCGACAAAGGTTGGAGTCTCAGTTAGATTGTCCCAATGTCTGAATGAATTCACTCGATAGATGTGCGCGTCCTTGGACCGTTCTTTCACAGTGAAATGGAAGCGCAATGTTTGTTTACCAATCAATTTAACTGAATGAAAGGTCGTGTCCCGGTTATCTAAACCATGAATGCTTGTCAGATTTAGAAGTTCGGACAACTCGAGTGTCGCAACACGTCCATGTACGAACTCTTCTATCACCACTTTGAGGTTTGATGGTGCAGTCAGAATTCTGCTCTGAATCAGTGCTTGTAGCCATGAAACTCGGGGTAGCATGACTTTCATCAATTTGATCTGTCGCCTCTGATCTTTGAGCGCCATATTCATCTCAGTCATTGCTTTGCTCAATCCAGTTGTTATCTCGCGTTCAATATTGAAATTCTTCATGTATGCATGCAGAAGTTCTGACTCTTTCTGAACTTGCTTCACTAACGACAATTGTCTATTATGATCAGAGTCTGGGTTGATTCTCTCCAAAATCGCTGACACAAAATTGCTGACGCAAACACCAGTGAATCCACCGATAGCTCCACTAAAAACGTTGCCTAATAGGCTTCTCTTAGAACGAATTGAGCCTGGCGCAGCGTTTCCTTCGACTGGAAGTGTTGTCTGTGGTGTACGCGTCAATAGCTCTTGAACTTTTATCATCCATGTATTATCGTATAATGCTTTGCATTCCCGTATCATCTCTTGATTTATAATTGATTCTGAGTCGGGTAACATTCGGTTCACTTGCATCACGACGTTGGGCTGATGAATTTGATTGTTCTGTTGCACTGGTTTATACATCTGGTTGCCTAGTTGGTCATGAAACTGTGGAGGGCTAGCCACTTGTTGGTGTTCATCCGGATAAGGCTGTGGTTCGAATTGATCGGGAACTATGCTTTCTGGTGGGTGCTGTATTGCTGCTTGCCTTTTCATTCGTGCGAGTGGCATCATTTCACACGGACTAACGTATGTGTAGTCGATAGTATACTCCGTTTCGCCTGCATCAACGAACTTCTCCGATGGCATCCATAGCAATGGTGTCGCTCGCTCGAATGTAGTGCCAGCAATAGAATGGACTAGTACCATTAGCATCAACATAAGTGCAGCGCTCAATATTGGCTTTACTAGCTTTTGTTGATACTGGAGGAACTTTGGTGCGGTGCACGGCTTCGTTAGTACATCAGCCAACTGATGTTCTGCACTCACGTGCTCGAGCTCAATTTCTCCATCCTGAATTTGCTCTCTTGGATATTCAAATTGTGCACGTAGATGCCGGGTGCGCTGCATCTTTTTCTCATCGTTCGAAATAACGATAGCACTTTGATTGTCGCAATATACTTTCGTAGGGCTCTCTTTCACTATGCCCAATTCTTTTGCCAGTTTCCTTATCCAGACTACTTCTTTTGTCGTTGCGCAGATGCTAACAAATTTGGCTTCGGTTGAAGACAATGTCACAAGGCTCTGTCGTTGTGACTTCCATTGTATTGGGTCATCAGCATAAAGAATTAACATGCCAGTTGTGGACCTGGCCGTTGCCAAGTCCCCTGCGAAATCTGCGTGGCAATATGCGACCATCTCGAGATTTTCTCCGCTTCGGAATTCGACTCCGTGGTTTGGAGTGCCTTTTAGATATCTGAGGATACGCTTGGCTGCTTGCCAGTCTGCCGCTGTTGGATTGACGACGTTACGGCTGATTTTGCTCACCGCATACATAATATCTGGACGCGAAATCACAGCAGCATACATCAGACTTCCGACAATCTCACGGTATGGTGTGTCCAGCGATAGTAGACTAGTGTCTGGCTGTGACGACATGGCAACGGGTGTAGCGACAACATTCAAAAGTTCCATTTTGAATCGACGGATGATCTTGTTGACATAGCCACCCTGGTGTAGCAAGATTGACTTCTCGCCTCTCTGCACCTGGAATCCTAAGTAGCTTGATAACTCAACGGAGTGTACTGCAAATCGGCTCTCAAGCTGATTCAATACATGATCAATATCATTTCTATGTCGAGCGAGCACCAACCCGTCGTCAACATAGATCGCGACTATCAATAATGGCTCACTGCAGTAATAGATGCAGCAGTCATTATTTGACGTCACAAAACCGAGAGTTTGCAAGAATTCACTGAATTTGCGATTTCATTGGCGTAGACTCTGCTTGAGCCCATACAAGCTTCTTTTGAGCTTGCAGACTTTGCCTTCCTGTTCTTCAAATCCCATTGGCTGTTCCATTAGAATTTCTTCGTCCAATGTGCCATAAAGAAACGCACGTTAAGGAACGCGCGTTTTAATATCAAACTGCGATATTTCCAAATTCTCCTTTGCTGCCAGTGCGAACAACAGGCGTATTGAGACCATACTGGCTACAGGGGCGAAAGTTTCGGTATAGTCCAGGCCATAGACCTGACTGAAGCCGCGAACGACCAACCTCGCTTTATATCAATCGATGGTTCCGTCAGGTTTCTTGATTTTTAAAGCCCAACGATTACTGACAATATTACGGTCAGTTGGTCTGTCAACTAATTCCCATACGTCGTTGGCTTTGAGAGACTCTAGCTCCTCTTGCATCGCAGAGAGCCATTTCGATTTGTCGGGCCCTTGCACTGCTTCCTTGAAGGTGCATGTCTCGACAGCCTCTTCGATCGTTGCCAACTTCGCATGATGTGAACACTGTTTTCTGATTCGGAGCTTCTGATCTAATATATTCTTTGTTGAAATTTCTGAGTTTATCAGTGAGCTGCTGCGCGGTGGCAGTTCAGGTTCAGTTTCGTCCGACTTCATTGTTGATAGGTTGATCGCGTTCGCTGTCGGCCATCATTGGTTTTACCGGCGTATTGGCCGCCGATTCGAATTTCTCATCGTCGCTCTCTTGAGGAACAAGTGTCGTGTCGAGCGAGCTTGATGCCTCGGCATCACCATGCTCCAGCAAGATCACATCATTGACGATATTGTTACTCTGTGGTGACTTACCCGAGGTTCCGGTCTTGCCAACTAAAAACGTGGCATCACAGCTGGTCACCACACGATTGTTGTTCTTGTCGTAGAACTTGTAGATGTTGAACACATCGGTGTAGCCTATGAACAATACCTTTGAGCCTCGCTCGTCCCATTTATCTTGAATCTGCGGGTTCGGCTTGACGATTACTGCGTCTTGTCCAAATACACGCAGGTTCTTGGCGCTCGGCGTATTCTTGAACCATAGAAAGTACGGCGTTTGTTCATTGTTAATCGAGTTGACTGTTCGATTTAAGGTGTAAACGGCCGTGTGTACCGCCTGAGCCCACAAGGTTTTTGGGAGTTGCGATTTTTGGAGTAATGTACGGGCTGCTGCAGTAATTGTCTGCACATCTCTTTCCACAAGGCCATTCTGTTGTGGTACGTATGCCGCAGATAACTTGTGAACGATCCCACGATCTCTAAGAAAGCGCTCGAGACGCTCATTCACATACTCTGTTCCGTTATCTGTGACGATTCGCAGCGCCCTCGTACCGGTTTCAAGCTCACTCTGTGAGATGAGTTTCATTACTCTGAATGGAATCTCGGCTTTCGAAGCGACGAACTCGACTTGTCTGCATGCTTACGCCTCGTCCTTACACAGAACGATGTATGACGAGCCACCAAGGCTCACTGGTGATACCTTTCCAATCGTATCGATGTGTAACGAAGCACCAGGTACCGTCACTTTGTCCGTCGTTCTGGTGCGATGACTGGTGCGACGACATTTGCCGATGGCGCAATCCTCACATTGATCGGAGTGAGCTGCACTATCAACAATCTCAATGTCCCGCCCGGTACCGGTCTTTGCCATTCGGCGAATTGTGTTCTTTGAAATATGAGCGAACCGCTCGTGCCATTCCTCAATAGTAGCGGCAACAAGTACGTCTGCTCGAGGTTGTTCGACCTGGAACTTCAATACATACACACCACGATCTTTCGTCCCTTCCATAACAACTTGTCCGTCTTTCGCGATGACGATGCCTTGATTGTCATAACGTGCTTCGAATCCTTTCGCAGTAATCGAATGTATTGAAAATAGATTTTCGGCAATATCTGGTACGTAATGCACGTCGTTGATTTCGCCAACGTTGATGATTACTGTGCCGTATCCTTCAGCTTTGATTGTGCTGTTGTCGCCGAGTGTGATTTCGATGCCTGTGTTGAATTTCTTATAGTTAACCAGCCAATCGCGTCTTGGGCTCATATGCATTGAGCACCCGCTATCGGCAATCCAGTAGCTGCTATTCAGTGCCGAGGCCACTGCCATAAATGAAACATTCCTTTCGGACTTTTGAAACTTTGAGTCATCATTTTTGGCACTATCTTTGGCCTGGTTTTCACGCTTGGTTGGACATTCTCGTCCAATGGCCTGGTTGTTTGCATATGTTGCAGTTGCCTTTTCTCTTGGTTGAATTGTTGTCGGACTTTTTGTTCTTGTCCCACTTTTTCTTCCTGACAAACAAAGCAGTCGACTCGTCGTTCTTCATTGTGCTTGCCTTAGTCATTACTGCGGCCGCTAGATTGTTGAGAGTTCGCTCTGTTTGTGACTTGCTGCTCCATATTTCGAGGAAATTGTCAAAGATTGGTCGTGGCAATGCATTTGTTATTGCCACCATGAGAGCTTTATCCGATACCGGTTCGCCCAATAATTTCGCTTTTGCTGCGATGCTCTGCATCTCGCCAATGGCTTGGCCCAGTGTTTCCACTGATTTGATTTTAAAATTGAATAGACGGCCTAACAGGTTGTCTGTTTCGAACGCAGTTTTATTCTCGTACGTCGACTCTAGACGTTGCCAGATCTGATCGGCTGTCATACAGTCGATGACGATCATTTGGTTGTCAACGTCTAGAGCCGAGGTGAGCAACGCTCGGGCCTGTTTCTCTTGGCTGCTTCCTTGGGGAGTCGGGTTCAATACCACATTCAACAGATTCTTCGCTTCCAATACGTTGATTGTGTCTCTTCCATATTAGAAAATTCGTCTTGTCTAATACGTGTAACTTGTATTCTGCTCTCATCTCGTTTGGCTGAGCCATCGGCACAAGGTGGTTTGACATTTCTATACTTTGAAAGCAATATTGATCGTTAGACTCGATTGCTCATCACTGTAACTCTCTGCTACCATGTTGTGAAACGATGTTTTCTCATTGAAACATTTTTTCCAACTAACTATTTCATTTTACATTTAGACAGAAATACAACATAGAAATAATGGAAAGTAATTATATTCGAGATAATGGAACACACACACATTGTGTGTTCAATCCATCAAGTTGATTGCTTATTCGTCTGTGGTTAGCTACGATTTCATTGATGTGTGCTTGTGATGGCAGATCATGGAAGTTACATCTGCGAGTCATATTATCATAACAGTCTGCGAACAACCTCTAGCTTCTTTATAAAAGGGTAGAAACCGTTTTTGCGCAATGTACATGGATCCTGTTTCATTCTTAAGCTGCTCCTATTGTCGTCATATGTTGCGTTACCATGATGTGGTTTGTGTGCCCCATCAGTCTTCCGGAACTTTGAAGCGCATCCTTTTGACATTTGAACTGCATGGGTGTTCGACTCCTATCATCTGTTTCGAAAACTCGATGTTTTCGACCAAGCTGAGAACTTCCGCCTGCCAAAATCTTGTCTTCGAATGATGCTTCGTAACATTTGAGTGAAAATTGGCAATTTGATTAAGATGATTTGGAAGTTATTGTCTGAAAAACGACGCAACTCGAAACCTCCTAAAGATGAATTGCAGTTGTCACACAATGTGAAGCTTATGTGAATGTTTTAGGTTTGCTTTTCCATTCCAAGCACCCACTCTGATCATGGTTCTGATAGTCTAATTTTTTCTTCGTACAACAATACCCTTTGCTCGTCGTGAGAAAATAGTTCGTAGATTGTTTATGTGATGGCGCCACTGTTTTGTGTTTGTGCACTGGACAGGTGTACCCGATCTGGAATCGGGTGTAGGAAGACTCGTCTGGTAGTGCATCTTGAGTTGGATGCAACAAGATTGTGATGTCTTGGACAAACATATCAACAGGTACATACGCATGCGCGCCGGCACTCATCGAAAGTTTCAGCTTGACCGTTAGCTAGAACTTAGTAGTGTGCCCGGAACGACCGTTAGCAGGTGGTTTTAGAGTTTGGTCATGCCACTTGCATGATGTACACCTGTTGATGAGAGAGCATTGAAAGTACGAATCGAAAGTAATTCGTTCACTTGTCAACTCGACTCAATCAGACAGAACGGAACAGTTCAGCTTAGGCTTTAGAAAAGTTCAAACGGCATCCTATCCGAGCAACATGCTCAATCAAAAGCGAAAATTAAGCACCATCAATTCAATCAGTTAGAGGAGACGACAATATTTTTGGCCAATTGATGACCAAATCAGGCAGAAAGAAGAATCTAATCAGTTCTAAGGATATAATCATTTGGTAATCAACACGAATAGATAACAGTGAAGTTACACGAACAACGAATTAATATCATACAGCAGCATTCAGTATCAAAAACAATGGGCCGTCACTTGATGGGGCCTTGTTCAGCGATACCGAGCACAAGCACTGATCAATCAGCAGATCCACTAGCCAGCGATCGTCGACGTTTGTTGTCAGTGATACAAGTGTCCAAAAAACAGAGAGGGCACATTTTCATCGATCGTCCAAATTCAGGTAAGTTTTTCTGTTTCACCACAAAAACCTCTTTGTTAATCACAGTTGCTGACAGCGATGTGAGTTCATAGCGTGTACAGTTATCGATAAGTTTACACTGCATATTATTTAGATTCATGAGTTCAACAAATTGTCCAACAGCAAGTTGAATACTCGATCGAAATGAACTTTTGCCATTCGAAGATGTTACCTAACGCTAATGTCTATGTTAGCGGGAACGTTGACGTTGAATTCTAACTTTAACGTGCAAATATTAAGTTAGCACCAATGAATCATGATGATCGTGATTGTTGTTGCATTACTCATGAACTGTGTGATTGATGGACACAACCTGTCGACATACAGGCACACAGATAGATCGTGATTGTCGATATTATAATAACAAATGTGTGACGTGTCGTCGTCGCTAGCATTATCAGCGTCATCAACATGAATCGAGATGCTGCAACACCGCCAGCCACAAGACTGATAACACTGTCAGATCAAATGAAGACTCTCTATGACCCAATGTGGCTGTGGCTGTGGCCGTCGTTGTTGTTATTGTTATTGTTGAAGCACCATAGAGTCATCATTTGGTGTAACATTAGTTTGCAATATTTTTTCTTCACTGTTACCATAGAGAAATCTTTTAGTGCTAGTGTAGCACCACAATTCTTCAATGTGTTGAGAGTGTTGCATAAAATGTTCTTACTACCAGAATTAGAGAATGTGTTCGCTCACTATGTGATGTGTAATGCAAAGTGTGAACGAATAGTATAGCATAATTGCTCATCTACACTGATATCACACTGATTGTTGTCGGTGCATGACAACGTCAATGTGTGAGTGACTGATGATTATCGAACGATGATCGTGCATAACGTGTGATTGGGAACAGTATCTCGCTCTCTCGCTCGCGCAATAGATCAATTCGATTCGAGAGCATCTTTTTATTATTTCCATGGCAACAATAAGAACGAAACGAAGATGTACATGGTTCGTTCAAGTCTATATTATTATTATCATTATTGTCAGTTCTAAGCTATTATGCCGTTCTACTTGCACTGTTCGTTCCATAAGCCGATAGTTCACAAGCAAGCCATCTAGTAAGAAATATTGTTCGATACAATCCTAGTACTCTTCTATTTATAAACCTAGCCCACTAGGTGAGAGCTTACAGGGGCTCACTGCGATCATGATGCTTGCATCTGATGGACAAAAAGATTGTCTCAATGAATTTACAAATCATATGTACCAATAACATATGCTCGATTGCATCCGTCTTCGTACTTTTGAATGAATACGCGTGCGACAATACAGGTGTCTCATTGTTGGTGTTGGTGCTCACTGCGGACTAACAACTTTCGGTTGTCTGAACTGCGATGCTAGATGCAGTTTGTTGCCATGAGATCGCACGATAGAGTTTAACTTTGGGTTTAACTCCAAGTTTAACTTGATTCACCATGTAGCGGTCATCATTGCATTGTGTGACAAACAAACAACTACGAATCGTGACAATAGATGCATGTGACTATTTTGCGAACAATATCTTTTTTGTGCTCATCGAACTCCACACTGCGCTTACTCTATACGTTAGGATTAACATGACACACTGACAAATTTACAAGTGTGTACAGTCTTTAAGTGTGTACAATGACCATGCAAATGTAAGCCGAACACAAGAATAACTAAAGATATCGATAGCCAATGTCACGAGGCCGGCATCGACAACAATGGCGCCAACAGTCGCTCGACCACACACATACATTTTCAGCTCAATAGTTGTTTGTATGCAATCGAGTGAAAATAAATATATATATGTATGATGCAACCAAGACAGCCCGATAAGCTTCCTTTTTCAAGTTTGTGGACATCCATCTTTCCCATTTTCCTTTGCAATGCCATCAGCCAGCGGACAACAGACGATTGACACACAGACAATTGGCACGGACAGATAGACAATTGGTGCCACTGTGCTGCTTTCGTGTCGTACAACATGGCATGTGTTTTGCCGTCAGTGTTGCAGCTATAATTTTCGGCATCTTGAAGCATGCTAAGCTGTTAGTTAGCCCTTCTGACTTGTGTATCGTCGCTAGTTTCAATTCATTAGTCACATGCCAGTATTGTCCTGCGAACATAGTCTGTGCAGTCATGTCAGGCGATCCTTGTGGTGTGTCGGTCCTTACTGTTGTCAACACGCTATATTGTATTTGCTCATGTGTATACTCGCCTGTATTATTATTATTATTATTATTATAAAGGCTCGTCTGCTCATTTGTTGTTCGCACATTATTTTTGTTCTTAACTCTTTGACTCTTTGGAATTGGGCTATTTTATCGTTTCATTTCATTCCAAAAAATTACTGCAAAAAATATTTGAAAGAGGAGTAGGAACAACAGTTCATTACGTAATGAAACATGTGCAAGATTCCTGTCTGTTGCCTTCTTTCGATTCAACAAGAAGACAACAAGAGTCAATGAACGAAACTGCTGAGAATCAACAACAACAGAATCATTCTTCGACTCATTCTTACGCTGAACAATTTGTGTATTCTTTTGTTAGTTGTACTTTTGATTGTGTCGCCCATTTGAATCTGTTGGTCAACGAGCAGCAGCGAATGTTAGTTCTTGGTCCAAGAGAAACATTGATCCGAGATATTGAAATTGAAAGGGTTAAGTCCTAGATCTAACATTGCTCAATTCGGCTAACACGAATAATAGCTGCTTTGTTTACACGTAACATCAATGAACTAGCGCAAGCAAAACAAAAGATAAACGCAATGCACGAGATGATGAGATCAAATGCAAGCAGCAAAGGCTAATCATTAGGTTGGAATCTAAATCAATAAAGAATGAAGATAGTGAAGAACTAGAGCTAAGTTCCGAAACGAGCTTGTCAGCGATCTAATTATCTGTACCGCCAGCGAGCTTGCGTGTTCAGGTGGCAGCCGCAGAGTTCTTGTGTAATGCTCGTCCATTGTTTATATACATGTATATAGCACACAGCATTCTCGTTTTTGTGTTTATAACTCTCTGAGTTATTTTTTGCATTCTCTCTATCTCTAGCATAGCGAATTATTCATGATTCAAATGCTAACAAGACAGCAGAAACTAACGCGACTAACGAAAGCTGAGCCGAGAATGTTGTCGCTAGGTTTTCCACGATGCAAAGATCCAATTGATTGCACCAAAATATGATGATTTTGTTCAACTGTTGCTCTGCTAACTTTGTCCGGTAGCCGTTTGCTTTTTTGCTAGACCAGTAGAACAGTGCACGAATACTGCTGAATTTCAACCAGCTGGCAAGCAAACAACTTTCGAAAAAGTCTATAAAGAGACGGAGCAACGCGAGAGTACGTGTATGGTGTGGATTTATCAAGAAATTGTTGAATCGTTAGGTTGCTGAGTTGTTCAGTTGCTGATGACAACAGCAGCAACAACAACAACAATCATGATAATAACAATAATAAGACCACGAAACATGGACACTCATTTGGTCCACTTATTTTGCATTATTATTATTCTGCGTCAATGATTATGAATGCTCATACATAGTTCAACTCATGCGAGCTCATTTTCTAATCCTTTTCATAGACAGCAAGTAGTCTTCAGCGTAAATAATTTCACAAGCGTCGTGCTTCACAATAGTTAACAAGTTGTCAGCACTGACTCATTCTGACCGCGGCGACAACACCACTTTCACAACCACCGTCTGATTGGCCAGAGTGCCAACTAGAGCTCTCAGTATTCATGGAAGCTTTCAAAAATTTTCATAGGACCAAGCTGTATTTTCAGTGAGCTTACCAATGTTGTTGTGTGGGATGAAACTTGTCGGCGAGATGTCACCTGCCGTTCAGTTCAATATCTGTCAACATCTCTCGCTTGAGAGCATTCACTTTTCACCTGATGAATTGTGTGAGCTCTTTGCAACACGCTTGTATGTCTGTCTCTACCTGTGTGCGTGTGTCAAATAATTGCTAAAGTTAAAATAAATCTTTGAATCAGCGCTTGATAAAGAGTTTGATATAAAGTTGGCCGCGGCTGATACATTTTTGCGTATCGTAGTATCGATAGTTGTAGTAGTTGTTTCTGTTGATACTCAACTTGCATGAATGATCAACATGGCAAGCATGAGGCCAAACAACCAACCAGCCATCGAATCAGCCAGCGGTAGCCAGATCTGAATCAATTTGACAGATAAAACGAAATGAAATCAAAACACGGCGGAAAATTAACTTGTGCTCTAATAAGCCCAAGCAAGTGGCTTCTAATTGATTGCTAAGCAAACATGGTCTCGATTTACCCGTCGCCGTCGTGTTCCGATTTGTATCTTTCTTGTGTGTGTGTGTGTGTGTGTGTGTGTGTGTGTGTGTGTGTGTGTGTGTGTG
>JAIFTH010000896.1:0-14086 GCA_019968535.1 Fragariocoptes setiger | reverse complement strand
GCTTGTGCCCATGGTGTCGGTTGTGCCGGCTGTGACTCTCCTGCCGGTTGTGCCCATCGTGCCTCTTGTGCCCGTTGTGGTTCTGCCTGTGGTATAGCTAGTCCCACTTGTGCCAATTCTGACCATTGTGCCTCTTCTGCCGGTTGTGGTTCCGCCTTTGGTATAATTGGTCCCGCTTGTGACCAGTGTGCGTTCTGTGCTGATTGTTTCGGTAACATCTGAGTGTTGACTTCTAATAACCTTTTGAGTTCTAATATACGTTCTGGGTTTTCTTCAGCTTGTGCATGCTTCAGCATGCTGGCTAGTTCCCTATTCTCGATATCTAACAAATTTTCTATCACATGTTGTAGGAAAGGCATAGACATCGAGCGCACGGCCCCCGTTCTTGTCTGAGACTGTTTACCCATCAGATGATTTTCGAGATAACCGGCGTTTGTTTTATAATATCTAACATCATTCCCCTGCAAATTCTTAAACAAATCTTTCCGATTAAGACCTGGTGTCAGTGGCACCAGGCGCAGGTAACTAGGTTCTGTCGTTGACACAGCCTGCTCTACTTTCAATATTTCCTGATTGTTGGCTTCTAATAACACCCCGAGTTCTGACATACGTTCTGGGATGTTGTGCGCTTGTGCTTTTTCTTGCATGTGGGTTAGTGCTAGACGCTCAATTGATAACAAATCTGATAGCACGCTATTTAGGCTACTGATTTTCCTTTTGCGCGCTTCTCCTTTGCTTGTCTGATGCGCTGTACCCTTCTGATACTTTTCTAGATACTTAGCATTCTTTATATAAAGTTGAATATCAGTATACTCCAAATTATCAAATAAATCTTTCTGAATAAGACCTGGTGTCAGTGGCGCCAGGCTCATGTAACTAGGTTCAGCGGGGGACTTTCCACGTTCCCCTTTTGGCATTGCTGACGCTGTCAATCCGATGAGACCCACCACAAGAGATGCGATGGCAATCTTAAGAGGCGACATTTTGTTCGTTTTGATCGATCGCAATTGGCCTGGATGACTATTTGATTGATATTGAATTTAGTTAATCTTAGTTAGGGTTAATTCCAAGTGACTGTGACTCGATGCTCGTGAGGTCGCTTTCTACATATTCTCTTTATGTTCTGCTGACCGTATTTGCGCACTTCACTATAAGCTTCAATTCAATATCAACTTCAACTGGTGAAGCTCAAATTCATGTTTAGTGAGCCCAGACAACAAGTGTATGAAATACCTGTTTAAGGCTCAGACATTGTCTGGTAATTTTGCATTCTGCGATTTCGCATCGAGGTTGGAGGCGATGAGGAACAATGCCGCCAGCTTCAGCCGCGAATTCAACTTCAACCTTATTGAAGAGAGAAATATAGAGAGAGAGAGAGAGAGAGAGAGACAGACAGAGAGCATAGCTCGCGTCTTATATTTGGTAGATGATCGACTGAAACTGTTGTTAAAAATAAGTTATTTCAAATAACCACGATCCATGTTTGCAGGGCTCACACTATCGATGTCTGCAAAATTCGTCTGGCAGCTGCGCCGACTTTCTACCGTACGTCTTTCTGTACAAATTAACCAATGGGCGCTTACTCATCTCATGGATTGGAATGCTTGATTTTTATTGATTTCATCATTCATCGAACATAAATAGAGCAGGAAAGTAGCCTAATTGTTACATCACAGGACTTGCCCCCTCGAAACCGGCATCGATTAACTTGAATACTCCAATTTCGACACTAATTGCTCGACCGAATGCAGCTGGCACTTCTGCTCCTGCTTGAGTTAAAGTGTTTAGCAAGGAAGATGAGCTGCTGACGCTATTTTCAAGTTTCCACATGAAAATATTGTGGTTTTTCCACAAACGTTGTGACTTCTCATGGAATGTCCGTCAATCCAATATTAATAGTGTGTGTGTGTGGGCGTGCGCTCGCCAAAGATTCTGCCACATAGTCGTCTGCAACTGTTGTCATTGACTATTGAAGGAGCTTGAAAAAAAATGACTCGTTAATTTTAATTAACTGGCATCTTTCTCTTTGGCTCGCTCGCTCGCATCTGTTGTTGCTGTTGCCGATTGCACTATATGATTCTAGTTGTTAGACGAAAAAATGCCGGTGCCTCGAGAGAAAGATTTGATTAGCTTTTCATTTTTGAGCAGCTCGACGACAAAAAAGTTTGTCAAAAATGAATGCCGACTCACGGCAAAAGGGCTTTTAATTATGACGTAACACTGTGTCCTCTCTTCTTTGCCGATTTTAATCAAATTGAGATGTAATATGCAGGAAAAGGAAAACATAATTCTTTTATAATATATTTGCAAAACAAAAGTGAACATTCAGCAACATGTAATGTGCGTGTGGGTGCTTATGTCAAAGAGAGTAGCAATTGTGCCAAGAGTAACGACTCAACTTTCTCTCTGTTATAGTGTGCTAGAGCAAGTTTAATAGCGGCACTATTGGAAAAATAGCAAGCGCCTCAAATTCGAGATGCAAGGAAATCGAGACCAACGACAACGGAGAGGCCAATTTTATAACTATTATTATTATTTTTTATTATTGAACTGCCATTGTCGTGCGTAAGTTTTACCCGAACTTTATTAGCCAGAAACACAACAGTATACAAGAGCTTTGCGATGTTGTCTTGACATCATGCATTGCACTTGTCGTGGTGGTGGTGGTGTTGCTTGACTCGACTCGAGCTCGACTAATAGCTCTTGAGCTTTAGAAGCTTCTAGAGCACGCGTGGCCACAAATGCGTGTCTCAATATTAATCAAATTTTATGTTTTGACCTTCTACTTCTTCTTCTTCCTCTCCCTCCTCCTCCTTCTGCTTCTCGTTGGTTCTCGTTCAGTTGTTGTTAAATTATAAACGTCGAGCAATGAGCTTAGCAATTGCAATAAAATTAAATACCAAGAGGCAAGAACAAGAAAAAGTTGTCAATAAGCTAGATATAGTTAGCATCTGTAGTGACTGCTAGCTAGCTGGCTAGCAGATTGCTGACTAATGCCAATCTAAGAAATGATATAACTAGCTAGCTTTCTAGCTATCATGGCATTTGCAGTGAGCCGACCGGATGACATGCGGTCGGCTCAATTCTTTAAATTATGGCCCCAATGTCGTGATGGGCTCAACTAGCGTCGAACTAGTTGAGTAGTTCACTTGAGCATAGGCTTCGACATTTGATTTGAGTCAAATACAAGATTGAAATGAAGCAAACCACACACGCGAATTGAAATGCCCCAACAGCAACACCAATAGCAACGAGATTGAGATAGATTTTTAAGTTTATGTTGTCATGCTTGATAGTTGTTATCGTTGTCGGTTGATGTAATCGACCCATTGAGTCTTTTTGTTGCATTAAAATGGCAACATTTGGGTGCAAACTGAGTTGTAGCAGTCAAGCAGTTGACTGACTGACAAGCTGATTCAATAACGAGCAACCAATGCGAGCATTTGAACTTAAAATAAATGAACTCAATTGCCTCAGTCAGCTCAATATCGCCATTAAACTATTCACCATTCAACTTTTTGCACTATCTATCTAACTATTCGAAGCGAGAGATTAACTATGCAATCACACATCTACTTTATTGTATAATTATGGGTATGACTATGAGTATGAGTATGAGATCACAACAACAACAACAACAACGAAGACGAGAACGCCTTGCAAGGACCGATTTCAATTGAAATTTGTTTATCTGTCTTTTCTCTATTACTCTGAATGAATTCAGAGTAATAGTCAAAGTCAATAGTTGAATTTTACAATTTTGAACATTCAACTGATCATTCATTTATTTGATCTACGCTCGGAGACCATGTGCTTTAATGGCATGCAGAGCAATAAAGTTGCATGTGCTGCACGTCTTCGCCGAACGACCCCATCCTCAGCGTCAGCCTCAATGGTGAAGGCTCAGTCTCATTTTCGCTCTCACCATTCAGAGTGATGAGCACTATGAGATTATACAATATTCGATGCGAGTCAGATATGATGTAGTGCCTCTAAATCAATCTACATGCATGCTGCAGAATGTAGACTGAACATCGAACATCTAACAGCAATCGTCATTGTCAATTGCATCGTCTTAATCTCATTAGTTCGTTGTGTTTAATAACATTTAAAGAGTGTGACTAACTAACGAACGAATCGACGAGCAAATTCAGAACGCCGATTGCGTGTAATCGCCGCCGTCGTGTGAGATTGTCGATTGCTATGCTCGTCGATCAAATAGCTCTTTGTTTGAATAGAAACAGTTGAACTATAGTTGACTAGTTCATTCCACCATTGATTGTTGATCCAAAGTGAGACATATATACCAATCGATTGACGCTTGAGCTCAATCGATATTGTCATCATACGGCACATTCGTTGAATGTGCCGTATGAATGGGTATGTAATATGGCAGTTAGCAACTATAATACAGTCTCTTTACAAGTAAAATCATTTTTATTATTTCTGACTCTTAGTCTAAACAATCATCATAAATGTAGGTTTGTCGTCTCATATTGAATTGAATCAAGCACATGAGTTGCTGCTTTCTCTCTTCTACTTCTTAGCATCATCATTTGCTGCACGATGAAAATTCGTGGCGTTCGTGCATTCAGACTGTGAACATTCGAATTCACGGGACACAGTTACTAGTGAGAATGATTTGCCAAGTAACGATCAGTAAAGATAAAGAAATCATCGAGTCACTGGCTCACTCAATCAATCGAGATTGAGTCGGAGATCGGGATCAAAATCGAGATTGAGTCACTGTTGAACTACTGACACGACCCTACGACGTTGTGTGTCAAGTGTGACTTGCTGCGTCAAGCTACGAACGAAACTACTACTGTCCGTAGCAACTATCAAACAGCTAGGACTGTATGGAATGACTGATGCAAAATAAGATCTAAAATTTGTTGACATTAAATTGAGAGTGAGATGAACACACTTGACTAGATGCAAACATGCAACTTCAACATGCAAACACTGTTGTTGCTGTTGCTCAATAACGGCGCGTAGATAGTCGCTACTCGTCCCTTAGTCATATAATAATGATAATCATCATCATTATGATAGTGCAACTGGCGCCCAATTAGTGCTGCCATTTAATCTAAGCAACCAGTGAAAGGCGCACAACATTGATTGTAAATAAAATGTTCAACATTTTGTGGTTCTGTGGAGACGAACATTTTGATCCTAGAGGGACTATTTTGTTGTCGACCTCTTCATATATTGGCCCTATCTGAGATTTTATTTTCCACATAATTCAATTCTCGTTGCCAACTTGACATTCTTGCGAATATGGCTAAGACTGTGACTAAAGTTATGGCTATGGCACTTTCTGTGAGGATCATAAATAAATTATGTTACACCAGACATGTGAAGCCATCTTTCTTCGATTATGCAACAAAACTTCCTATTAGTACTTGAGACATTTTTTCATTTCTTTTTTGTCCAAATATGTTACACATTGAGCTTGCGACTGACAATTAATGACAATCAGCGCTAAGATTGATGAGGGACCAGATTAGTATGAATAATCGCCAAATGTATCAACTACATACGACGAGTTTTGGTTAGATTTTTCATAATTCATTTTTGCTCAACAACTCATTTTCAATATGCTCTAACATGTTTACTTAAAATCTTTTTCAAATATCAATCAAAAAATATCACAAAAATCAACAGGTGAAGATGATGACGATGAGGAGGAAGACGACAACGAAGAGGATGTCGACGACGATGAGCATCATCATCACACTGACGATGATAACAACAACAATAACAATATCATCGGCCTAAATAACAAGGATATCAAATTTGAGCCACGTGTTGATGTGGACATGAGCAACAATGGATTAACTCGATTGGATCATCAGCGAGATCCTATCAACTCGCTCGTTAATGGAAATGGGAATAGAAAACGGTTCCGCATTGATAATATCACAGGCGAAGGCGGCTCTCAGCAGCAGCAACACGCGGCCAGCGTCACGTTTGGAAATACCAAAGACGCAACGATTGATAAAACATCATCCGAAAATGTTGACACAAGAAATCATCACAGTAATAGTAATAATCACATGAAATTCAAGCGCAAACTTGATGATAGACATCACAAAGATGGTGCGGCGATAAAAGCGAAGCATAGCGACAGTAAACTGGCTGCCGCTAACAACAATAATAATACTAATAACAATAATAATAATGATGCCGATGACGATTATCTCGAGCCCATGATTTGTGGTCGTATGGTGAAGACGCTCGATGTGGACCAAAGATATAATTTTCCAGACCTTCCTGATGACGTTGATGGAAATAGTGACGGCGATAACAAGAACCGTGACAATGTACAATGTAATATAGATGATAACAGTGATGCTATTGATGATGGC
The DNA here is from genome assembly GCA_019968535.1 of Fragariocoptes setiger. Taxonomy (NCBI): domain Eukaryota; kingdom Metazoa; phylum Arthropoda; class Arachnida; order Trombidiformes; family Phytoptidae; genus Fragariocoptes; species Fragariocoptes setiger. Next base: position 7,715 of record JAIFTH010000896.1, on the reverse strand, counting down.
GATTATGATCGCGAAGATGGTGACATCGGTGGTAGTCCAGATGACACAACTGCACCAATCATCGATGACGATAACAGTATGAGTCCACCGCGACAGGTACGCAGACGCATGAACACTTCGGCGGGCAACAAATCATTGGTGCAACAGCAACATCGCAACCGATTGTCGGACAGGCCCACAGATCAGAGGGCTGTTGGTCGTTGCATAGCATTGGGATCGCGGCACAGTGCCGGCCATCAGGACGAGGCGCTCGATCTGGCAGGCGTCAAGGCCATCATGTCATCGGACAATCAAATGATTGACGATAACTACGGAGACAACCACGACGACCAAAATCAAGAGCACGACGACCAGACTGAGGCGAACCAACTGTATAGCAATGACAACAATATCGACAACAATGTGCGACGCAACTCAATGTTTATTCGTATGAACGTCAATGGTACTGTATATCAAGGAGTTTTGTTTGCGTGTTCACGTCATTCATCCAATGGCAAAGTCTAGAGGAAGAATAAGAAAAAGGAGAGTAGTGCACTTATGGATGTACTCATGGAATACCATGTTTGAGCTGGTGAAACCAAGAGATATAATAATAATAATTATTACTATTATAATAATGTTCTGATAATAATCATCATAAAAATTACACACACACACACACACATATATATATATATATATGTGTGTGTGTGTGTGTGTAATTTTTATGATGATTATTATCAGAACATTATTATAATAGTAATAATTATTATTATTATATCTCTTGGTTTCACCAGCTCAAACATGGTATTCCATGAGTACATCCATAAGTGCACTACTCTCCTTTTTCTTATTCTTCCTCTAGACTTTGCCATTGGATGAATGACGTGAACACGCAAACAAAACTCCTTGATATACAGTACCATTGACGTTCATACGAATAAACATTGAGTTGCGTCGCACATTGTTGTCGATATTGTTGTCATTGCTATACAGTTGGTTCGCCTCAGTCTGGTCGTCGTGCTCTTGATTTTGGTCGTCGTGGTTGTCTCCGTAGTTATCGTCAATCATTTGATTGTCCGATGACATGATGGCCTTGACGCCTGCCAGATCGAGCGCCTCGTCCTGATGGCCGGCACTGTGCCGCGATCCCAATGCTATGCAACGACCAACAGCCCTCTGATCTGTGGGCCTGTCCGACAATCGGTTGCGATGTTGCTGTTGCACCAATGATTTGTTGCCCGCCGAAGTGTTCATGCGTCTGCGTACCTGTCGCGGTGGACTCATACTGTTATCGTCATCGATGATTGGTGCAGTTGTGTCATCTGGACTACCACCGATGTCACCATCTTCGCGATCATAATCGCCATCATCAATAGCATCACTGTTATCATCTATATTACATTGTACATTGTCACGGTTCTTGTTATCGCCGTCACTATTTCCATCAACGTCATCAGGAAGGTCTGGAAAATTATATCTTTGGTCCACATCGAGCGTCTTCACCATACGACCACAAATCATGGGCTCGAGATAATCGTCATCGGCATCATTATTATTATTGTTATTAGTATTATTATTGTTGTTAGCGGCAGCCAGTTTACTGTCGCTATGCTTCGCTTTTATCGCCGCACCATCTTTGTGATGTCTATCATCAAGTTTGCGCTTGAATTTCATGTGATTATTACTATTACTGTGATGATTTCTTGTGTCAACATTTTCGGATGATGTTTTATCAATCGTTGCGTCTTTGGTATTTCCAAACGTGACGCTGGCCGCGTGTTGCTGCTGCTGAGAGCCGCCTTCGCCTGTGATATTATCAATGCGGAACCGTTTTCTATTCCCATTTCCATTAACGAGCGAGTTGATAGGATCTCGCTGATGATCCAATCGAGTTAATCCATTGTTGCTCATGTCCACATCAACACGTGGCTCAAATTTGATATCCTTGTTATTTAGGCCGATGATATTGTTATTGTTGTTGTTATCATCGTCAGTGTGATGATGATGCTCATCGTCGTCGACATCCTCTTCGTTGTCGTCTTCCTCCTCATCGTCATCATCTTCACCTGTTGATTTTTGTGATATTTTTTGATTGATATTTGAAAAAGATTTTAAGTAAACATGTTAGAGCATATTGAAAATGAGTTGTTGAGCAAAAATGAATTATGAAAAATCTAACCAAAACTCGTCGTATGTAGTTGATACATTTGGCGATTATTCATACTAATCTGGTCCCTCATCAATCTTAGCGCTGATTGTCATTAATTGTCAGTCGCAAGCTCAATGTGTAACATATTTGGACAAAAAAGAAATGAAAAAATGTCTCAAGTACTAATAGGAAGTTTTGTTGCATAATCGAAGAAAGATGGCTTCACATGTCTGGTGTAACATAATTTATTTATGATCCTCACAGAAAGTGCCATAGCCATAACTTTAGTCACAGTCTTAGCCATATTCGCAAGAATGTCAAGTTGGCAACGAGAATTGAATTATGTGGAAAATAAAATCTCAGATAGGGCCAATATATGAAGAGGTCGACAACAAAATAGTCCCTCTAGGATCAAAATGTTCGTCTCCACAGAACCACAAAATGTTGAACATTTTATTTACAATCAATGTTGTGCGCCTTTCACTGGTTGCTTAGATTAAATGGCAGCACTAATTGGGCGCCAGTTGCACTATCATAATGATGATGATTATCATTATTATATGACTAAGGGACGAGTAGCGACTATCTACGCGCCGTTATTGAGCAACAGCAACAACAGTGTTTGCATGTTGAAGTTGCATGTTTGCATCTAGTCAAGTGTGTTCATCTCACTCTCAATTTAATGTCAACAAATTTTAGATCTTATTTTGCATCAGTCATTCCATACAGTCCTAGCTGTTTGATAGTTGCTACGGACAGTAGTAGTTTCGTTCGTAGCTTGACGCAGCAAGTCACACTTGACACACAACGTCGTAGGGTCGTGTCAGTAGTTCAACAGTGACTCAATCTCGATTTTGATCCCGATCTCCGACTCAATCTCGATTGATTGAGTGAGCCAGTGACTCGATGATTTCTTTATCTTTACTGATCGTTACTTGGCAAATCATTCTCACTAGTAACTGTGTCCCGTGAATTCGAATGTTCACAGTCTGAATGCACGAACGCCACGAATTTTCATCGTGCAGCAAATGATGATGCTAAGAAGTAGAAGAGAGAAAGCAGCAACTCATGTGCTTGATTCAATTCAATATGAGACGACAAACCTACATTTATGATGATTGTTTAGACTAAGAGTCAGAAATAATAAAAATGATTTTACTTGTAAAGAGACTGTATTATAGTTGCTAACTGCCATATTACATACCCATTCATACGGCACATTCAACGAATGTGCCGTATGATGACAATATCGATTGAGCTCAAGCGTCAATCGATTGGTATATATGTCTCACTTTGGATCAACAATCAATGGTGGAATGAACTAGTCAACTATAGTTCAACTGTTTCTATTCAAACAAAGAGCTATTTGATCGACGAGCATAGCAATCGACAATCTCACACGACGGCGGCGATTACACGCAATCGGCGTTCTGAATTTGCTCGTCGATTCGTTCGTTAGTTAGTCACACTCTTTAAATGTTATTAAACACAACGAACTAATGAGATTAAGACGATGCAATTGACAATGACGATTGCTGTTAGATGTTCGATGTTCAGTCTACATTCTGCAGCATGCATGTAGATTGATTTAGAGGCACTACATCATATCTGACTCGCATCGAATATTGTATAATCTCATAGTGCTCATCACTCTGAATGGTGAGAGCGAAAATGAGACTGAGCCTTCACCATTGAGGCTGACGCTGAGGATGGGGTCGTTCGGCGAAGACGTGCAGCACATGCAACTTTATTGCTCTGCATGCCATTAAAGCACATGGTCTCCGAGCGTAGATCAAATAAATGAATGATCAGTTGAATGTTCAAAATTGTAAAATTCAACTATTGACTTTGACTATTACTCTGAATTCATTCAGAGTAATAGAGAAAAGACAGATAAACAAATTTCAATTGAAATCGGTCCTTGCAAGGCGTTCTCGTCTTCGTTGTTGTTGTTGTTGTTGTGATCTCATACTCATACTCATAGTCATACCCATAATTATACAATAAAGTAGATGTGTGATTGCATAGTTAATCTCTCGCTTCGAATAGTTAGATAGATAGTGCAAAAAGTTGAATGGTGAATAGTTTAATGGCGATATTGAGCTGACTGAGGCAATTGAGTTCATTTATTTTAAGTTCAAATGCTCGCATTGGTTGCTCGTTATTGAATCAGCTTGTCAGTCAGTCAACTGCTTGACTGCTACAACTCAGTTTGCACCCAAATGTTGCCATTTTAATGCAACAAAAAGACTCAATGGGTCGATTACATCAACCGACAACGATAACAACTATCAAGCATGACAACATAAACTTAAAAATCTATCTCAATCTCGTTGCTATTGGTGTTGCTGTTGGGGCATTTCAATTCGCGTGTGTGGTTTGCTTCATTTCAATCTTGTATTTGACTCAAATCAAATGTCGAAGCCTATGCTCAAGTGAACTACTCAACTAGTTCGACGCTAGTTGAGCCCATCACGACATTGGGGCCATAATTTAAAGAATTGAGCCGACCGCATGTCATCCGGTCGGCTCACTGCAAATGCCATGATAGCTAGAAAGCTAGCTAGTTATATCATTTCTTAGATTGGCATTAGTCAGCAATCTGCTAGCCAGCTAGCTAGCAGTCACTACAGATGCTAACTATATCTAGCTTATTGACAACTTTTTCTTGTTCTTGCCTCTTGGTATTTAATTTTATTGCAATTGCTAAGCTCATTGCTCGACGTTTATAATTTAACAACAACTGAACGAGAACCAACGAGAAGCAGAAGGAGGAGGAGGGAGAGGAAGAAGAAGAAGTAGAAGGTCAAAACATAAAATTTGATTAATATTGAGACACGCATTTGTGGCCACGCGTGCTCTAGAAGCTTCTAAAGCTCAAGAGCTATTAGTCGAGCTCGAGTCGAGTCAAGCAACACCACCACCACCACGACAAGTGCAATGCATGATGTCAAGACAACATCGCAAAGCTCTTGTATACTGTTGTGTTTCTGGCTAATAAAGTTCGGGTAAAACTTACGCACGACAATGGCAGTTCAATAATAAAAAATAATAATAATAGTTATAAAATTGGCCTCTCCGTTGTCGTTGGTCTCGATTTCCTTGCATCTCGAATTTGAGGCGCTTGCTATTTTTCCAATAGTGCCGCTATTAAACTTGCTCTAGCACACTATAACAGAGAGAAAGTTGAGTCGTTACTCTTGGCACAATTGCTACTCTCTTTGACATAAGCACCCACACGCACATTACATGTTGCTGAATGTTCACTTTTGTTTTGCAAATATATTATAAAAGAATTATGTTTTCCTTTTCCTGCATATTACATCTCAATTTGATTAAAATCGGCAAAGAAGAGAGGACACAGTGTTACGTCATAATTAAAAGCCCTTTTGCCGTGAGTCGGCATTCATTTTTGACAAACTTTTTTGTCGTCGAGCTGCTCAAAAATGAAAAGCTAATCAAATCTTTCTCTCGAGGCACCGGCATTTTTTCGTCTAACAACTAGAATCATATAGTGCAATCGGCAACAGCAACAACAGATGCGAGCGAGCGAGCCAAAGAGAAAGATGCCAGTTAATTAAAATTAACGAGTCATTTTTTTTCAAGCTCCTTCAATAGTCAATGACAACAGTTGCAGACGACTATGTGGCAGAATCTTTGGCGAGCGCACGCCCACACACACACACTATTAATATTGGATTGACGGACATTCCATGAGAAGTCACAACGTTTGTGGAAAAACCACAATATTTTCATGTGGAAACTTGAAAATAGCGTCAGCAGCTCATCTTCCTTGCTAAACACTTTAACTCAAGCAGGAGCAGAAGTGCCAGCTGCATTCGGTCGAGCAATTAGTGTCGAAATTGGAGTATTCAAGTTAATCGATGCCGGTTTCGAGGGGGCAAGTCCTGTGATGTAACAATTAGGCTACTTTCCTGCTCTATTTATGTTCGATGAATGATGAAATCAATAAAAATCAAGCATTCCAATCCATGAGATGAGTAAGCGCCCATTGGTTAATTTGTACAGAAAGACGTACGGTAGAAAGTCGGCGCAGCTGCCAGACGAATTTTGCAGACATCGATAGTGTGAGCCCTGCAAACATGGATCGTGGTTATTTGAAATAACTTATTTTTAACAACAGTTTCAGTCGATCATCTACCAAATATAAGACGCGAGCTATGCTCTCTGTCTGTCTCTCTCTCTCTCTCTCTCTCTCTATATTTCTCTCTTCAATAAGGTTGAAGTTGAATTCGCGGCTGAAGCTGGCGGCATTGTTCCTCATCGCCTCCAACCTCGATGCGAAATCGCAGAATGCAAAATTACCAGACAATGTCTGAGCCTTAAACAGGTATTTCATACACTTGTTGTCTGGGCTCACTAAACATGAATTTGAGCTTCACCAGTTGAAGTTGATATTGAATTGAAGCTTATAGTGAAGTGCGCAAATACGGTCAGCAGAACATAAAGAGAATATGTAGAAAGCGACCTCACGAGCATCGAGTCACAGTCACTTGGAATTAACCCTAACTAAGATTAACTAAATTCAATATCAATCAAATAGTCATCCAGGCCAATTGCGATCGATCAAAACGAACAAAATGTCGCCTCTTAAGATTGCCATCGCATCTCTTGTGGTGGGTCTCATCGGATTGACAGCGTCAGCAATGCCAAAAGGGGAACGTGGAAAGTCCCCCGCTGAACCTAGTTACATGAGCCTGGCGCCACTGACACCAGGTCTTATTCAGAAAGATTTATTTGATAATTTGGAGTATACTGATATTCAACTTTATATAAAGAATGCTAAGTATCTAGAAAAGTATCAGAAGGGTACAGCGCATCAGACAAGCAAAGGAGAAGCGCGCAAAAGGAAAATCAGTAGCCTAAATAGCGTGCTATCAGATTTGTTATCAATTGAGCGTCTAGCACTAACCCACATGCAAGAAAAAGCACAAGCGCACAACATCCCAGAACGTATGTCAGAACTCGGGGTGTTATTAGAAGCCAACAATCAGGAAATATTGAAAGTAGAGCAGGCTGTGTCAACGACAGAACCTAGTTACCTGCGCCTGGTGCCACTGACACCAGGTCTTAATCGGAAAGATTTGTTTAAGAATTTGCAGGGGAATGATGTTAGATATTATAAAACAAACGCCGGTTATCTCGAAAATCATCTGATGGGTAAACAGTCTCAGACAAGAACGGGGGCCGTGCGCTCGATGTCTATGCCTTTCCTACAACATGTGATAGAAAATTTGTTAGATATCGAGAATAGGGAACTAGCCAGCATGCTGAAGCATGCACAAGCTGAAGAAAACCCAGAACGTATATTAGAACTCAAAAGGTTATTAGAAGTCAACACTCAGATGTTACCGAAACAATCAGCACAGAACGCACACTGGTCACAAGCGGGACCAATTATACCAAAGGCGGAACCACAACCGGCAGAAGAGGCACAATGGTCAGAATTGGCACAAGTGGGACTAGCTATACCACAGGCAGAACCACAACGGGCACAAGAGGCACGATGGGCACAACCGGCAGGAGAGTCACAGCCGGCACAACCGACACCATGGGCACAAGC
>JAIFTH010000895.1:2500-14104 GCA_019968535.1 Fragariocoptes setiger | reverse complement strand
ACAGATGACCACTTGATTCAACATGCACAGTATTTACAACCTTCCAATTTGTCTTCACAACTTGTCATCACAAAATGAACACCAAAGGTGTTCGTATTGAAACAAAAGACAGAGAGGGAAAGAAAGTGAGTGAATCAGATACTAGCTCTGGTTGCGGTTGCTTTGTGCTTTGTATGTTCGACGCATGAAGTTTAGGCGCCAGAAGAGATTAAGTCCTGTTAATGTGACGAACATGTGACTTGGAGTGGGTTCATGTGATTTTAGGGTAATTTCTCAATTTATGTGATCAATGTGATTATTCATGGGAGATTATCCGGACTCTAGTCATATCGTGTGAGCGTGTGAGTGTGTGTTAGTGAAAGGGTGTTCATGAAAATTGACACCCAACGTTAATGAGAGTAAACTTTGGCCGTCTGCCAGTCAACCCATCAACCGATCATTGACGACAACAAGCTAGTGTCGTCAACGCACGTGACCTTTATTACCAACACACACACACACACACACACACACAAGCTCGTCATCTTGAGTCGTTTAGAGATTCACAACTGATTGCACAACCTCATAAACAGTTCTTGTCCAGACTTGACTTGAAACAAATTGAAACTTTTTTATGACCTATTTGCCATTATATTTTTCTTTGTTTGTGGTGCACACAAACACACATGAAATGGAAATAAGAAGGAATTCAGAGTAAGAGTAGAAAGTAGAAAGTAGAAAGTAGAAAGTAGAAAAAACACTTACCATTCGCTGCCAATGGAAGAATGGCGCGACACAGACTTGGGCGATGCCTCGAAATCGGCATCGCCTCGATAAAGGAACGATTCGCGTCGTTGAGGCTCGCGTAACACAAGACCAGAGGTGGATGGCGAACCGGAAATGTCATGAATCGCCCGACCTTGCTGCCGATCGATTTGTTGCTGGCCATCATTGTCAAGACTGCACACACAATCCAACATGTGTCCCAACATGTGAGTGAGTGAGTGCGTTTGTACGTGCGTGCATGCAAGTGTGGAGTTTTGTGTTGTCCAATTGGTGATTTGTTTCAACACAATGACAATCGTTGTACAAATAACAATGATTTTTGTTGCGAGTCCAACGCAACCATTGTTGATCGTCCGGTTCGGCCAGAAAAAGGAGGCAGAGATTTAGTGGGCGTGTCAAAATGAAAGAACACAGAGATTAGCGATGTGGATAATCAATCATTGCAAGTGCGAGTGCTACCAATTGCCAGTTGCTTGGCGCGACTCAGTTGATTCAAACTTGGACGAACAAACAGTGAAAAGAACGAAATGAAACGATCACAGGCAACAGAGAATGGAGCAAAAGAGCAAAGGAGAAACTCAACTAACTATCACTCGAATCGAACCGAACCGAACCAACTATAATTGCGTTGCGATATTGGGCGACAGGAGTCAAGCCAGTTGGCGAGCCACTTGGCGTATAAAAAGGCGTAGGAATAAACAAAAAAAAAGATTGAACCAAGTCGGACGCAAAAATCAAGAGATTAAGCGTCAAGATTAATGACACTGGCCAACGACGAGACGAGATACACGCGCACGAGGGAAAGAGCGAGCAAGACCTCACACGAAGTTGGTGGCTCTAGTGGCTAATGCTAGCCACTTGCTCTAGCACAAAGCTCGCTCGAGCCAGCTACTTTTCTCTCGCTTGTTGGCTAGCTGATTGTTTGGCCGGAAGTTTGAATTACCCGCTCAATTGTAGACGTAAGCTCGGATGATGTCTGGGGCCCATCGTTGTCGAGATTGGGGCAGCTGCCGCTGTCGCTGCTGCTGCTGCTGCACTGACTGCTAACGGTTTGCCGCCGACGCTTGTCGCCGTTGGTGCGCCCGATGTAGAGCTTGAGGTGGAGGGCGTGGCGCCGGAAGTGGACAATTTGCTTATCATTGTAACAACGAACGGCGACGAGGCCGAGTTTGAGCGAAAGTATGACGACGAACTACTGGCCACACACGACGCCGATTGGTTGAGGAACGATTTTTGATGCGGCGACGCTAACGATCGCTGGCGCTGTTTCGCCGCCGATGACAAGCTCGAAAGCGACGATGGGTTTGACAATGCAGTGGGCGTGGTCGGCGAAGAAGACACTGAAGTGTTGGTCGAAGATGAACTGGAAGAAGTGAAGGAGCTCGAATTAATCGGCGTTGTTGTTGCTGCTGCTGCTGAAGTGGAGCTGCTTTCACAATCGGGCTCAATGACAACTCTGACACGCATCAATTGTTTTTTGCACTCGACCTTTTGCTCGTCACTGTTGTTATTATTCATTGTTGTTAGCTTGCTAGTTTCTTGTATTTTGATTATTTCTTAAATAACTTGCTTGTTTGCTTGTCTAACAACTGATAATCGACACGATTACGAAACAAACATAATCGATTGGCGCCAGCAGGCCAATCGACAAATTGACATGGTTTCATTTGAACATGCTTTCTCAGTTGTTTGTTTGCATTGGCGAGGAAAGAACAAAGCACAGCATAGCAAAAAAAGCTAGCGAGAGAACGCAAAGAAAGTGAAACATTCACAATGTGCTGCTGTTACTATTGTTGTTGTTGTTGTTGTTGTTGATGGTGCCGTCGTCGTGAGCGTCGCCGCCACCAACGCTGTTGCTGACATTTGTTCTGACTTGCCGGCGACTTGTGTGTGTGTGTGTCAAGCGCTTTGCGTGCGTGTGCGTGTGGCAGTGCAGTTTTGGCAAGCTCGAACACATTGAACACATGTAGCGCATTGAACACACGAGTAGTAGAGAAAAAAACAACGACGACGACTAGCATATCTCACGGCTGCGTTAAAATTTGTTGTTGTTGTTGAGTCGCTGCTTTTTTGTCACATTCGAGGCCATAAACTACTCGAGCTCATTGTTGTTACGCGCTGCACTTGTTACGAGCTGCATGTGTCACTCTACTATGTGCTCTTGTGTGCTCTAAGCTTGCTCTTGTGCTCGATTGCGCTTCTATTCGTTTGATTCTATTTGTTCGTTCGTTCGTTTGCTTTCAATTGTGCTTATGATGCTCATGCTTCGTGTTGCTCTTTCTCTCTATTAGTTGCATCTGTGTTGTTCGTTTGCTAACTAAAATTTGTTGCGTGTGAGTGCGTGCGTCTGTGTGCGAGTGCCAGTGCCAGTGCGAGTACTAGTGCAAAAGTTTAGCTTGCATTGGAATCTAATGATGACGATGAGAGCTACACTTTCATTGCTATAGATGATGCAATGAACAAAGGCTACACCAACGAACGAACAGACGAACAGACGAACAGACGAACAGACGAACAGATGAACAGATGAACAGATGAACAGAGAAATGAACGAACAAATAACAACGACACCGAACCACAGTGAATGCGTCCGTGCGTTTCGTCCTGACGCCTCTGATTGCCGGTCCGTCTGCGTGTGTTGGTTTCTTTTTCACTTGCTGTTGTACGTTATTTGTTACAATGAGATGTTGCTGTTGTTGGCCACAAACATCAAGTTGGCCAACAATAGCAATCTCACAATAGCAAGCAATGAGAGTAGCGCAAGCGCCGTGAATCGCTTTCTGTTTCTTTTTCTCTTTTTCTCTTTTTCTCTTTTTCTCTTGTTCTCGTTCTTGCTCTTGCTCTCGTTGTCGTTGTTGCTGTTGCTGTCGTGTGTGTGTGTGTCATTCGTAGTCGACTAGCCAGCCAATGGAAGCTGCAGTCATAAGGCACAGTCAGCTGCTTGTTGTCGGCAGATTGTCAGCGACAACACGCTGAGAGCCAGCAAGCGAGCGATCGAGCGAAATTCTGGTGGTCGATCGACTAGCCAGCCAGCCGGCGTCAGTGATTGAGTTGGTCGGCGTGCGTGCGTGTGTGTGTCACGTACAACAACCACACAACAATGAATGGCCCCACGCAAAGCAACTCAACAGAGGACGCAACAACAATAGCACGACGAACGAATAAACGAACGAAAGAGCGAGCCACTCGAGCATTGCATTTCCACAGAGTTAGCAAGCTAGTTTCGTTTCTAAGGACATTGCCAACAATGACAGCAACCATGCTCACACACTCACACATCGTTAGAGTGCAAATAAAGATTCAGGTAGAAAGTTTATTCATGATTTCAATGCAGCTCCATTTTAAAGCTTTCTCTCTTCCTCTTCGTTGAACTTGACATTTCAATGAAAGGAGGAACTCTTCACTTTAGAAAACACACATAGAAAAATAAAATAAAAATAAAAATAAAAACTCTCTAGACTTTGGACACTCAAGTTTACTTGTCAGTGCAGATTTGAATTGTCAAGCGTCGTGTGAACTAACGCTATTAGCTTGAGCAATGGACAGCGGAGTTTGTGTAATGAAATTGTTAAAGGTTGACATCTAAAACAGCTAAAGTAATTAACGAAATAAAGCTCACCTCACGTGGCCTCATTGGCTCCATCATCATCGTTTGGCCCACACATCAATGACATAACAACTTTTGAGTGAGTGACAAACAGGCAGACGAGCGAACGGGCACAGAATGGGCGAACGAACGAACGGGCAGATAGTTCGCAATAGAAAGACGAGCATTAACGAAACGAATTCGAGCTCAATTGTCGCATTGTCACTCGTTGCGTCGTAACATATGACAATGCTAACTTGATGATGGTGTCGATGGTGCCGACACAATCCGAATGAACAAACACAAGCATGAAATGTTCGTGTTGCTCATCAATCGATTATGAGATCGAGCGATTGTCGCGCGATAGAGTTAGTCGTCTCTTGTTCGTCTATTGTTGTTGTCAATGGATCGACTTGTTGTTGGCTCGACTGGCAATGGCCAATGGCCAGCCAGCTACGGCTGTTGTTGACACGAGCAATCACATGAATTACGAATCACACACATAGACAGACAGACAGACAGATAGATAGATTGAGATGGGAAAGAGCAACAGCAACAGAGAGTTCTTTCAAATAGAGAACGGCAAACGGGCAAGAACAGTTTGCAGTTGAATGAACAAAGCACATAATCAGAGCAACAACAAACATCAAGACGAATCAACGGAAACAAGACAACGCTTTCTACATCACACGAGCGAACGAGCGAGTGAGCGAGCAAACTAACCAACTGACATACGAACCAGCGACTAACCAGCGAACGAACAGATGAGAATGAGCGGTCAAACAATTGGGCCAACTGAAACGACGACGATGAATCAGCTGACGGGCCATCAAGCAAGCGTGCCGACCAATTCATTCGGTTCGACTCGACTCGATGATGAGCTGCTGCGTTCCATGATGTGCAGCTTGTACGTGCGTGTCTTGGCCCACAACTCATGCCGTGTGCCAGCAACAACTCATGATTCATGACTCGTCAAGCATGAATGACGTAATCACGTTAATGGTACCACGAAATGTTGCTCGACGACTCGCGCCAGTTGGCGGCCGCGCGGCGGTTTATGCTCATTGAGTCGAGTGTAAAGAGCTCTGTGTGTGTGTGCGCGAGATTTGTTCATGACACGTGCTACGTGGAGACACGACACACTTGGCGGCATTCGCGCGTGCGTCCGTCCGTTTGTTCGTAACTTACTAGCCCACCAACGGGATGATGCACACCAACGCGCATTACCAATGTAGCTACCAATGTAAATCAAACCAAAGAAATCATTGAAAAGAAGAAGCGAGCATTCAGGCGAATAGACGACGAACGGACGGACGAACAAGTGAACCTACGATAGATGGACACAAAACATGTAAACAGACAGACAGAGCGACATGACTAGATTGAGGCCAAAAAGCAAAGCAAAGGACGAGCGAGCAAAGAAAAATAAAACAACAGACACTGACATAATGTGTGTCATTTTTTGTGCTCGTGTGTGTTATAACAATTGCAACCACTACTGTACTAACAACATTAGTGTAGACTGGTCGAATGTAGAGTCGAGTCGAGCTAAAAGAGCTAGAAGCTGCAAATCATATGAGCTATGAACAAAAGAATGCAACAACAACAACTGGCTTGCTCTCGAAAAGATGAAAAAATGTGTGCAAAGTCACTGATAGCTGGCTGCTGTTGTTCGCTTACGAATTGCATTTCTCGCTTGCATACAACACAAACTAACAATAAACTTTTCACTCTTTATCTTCCGTTGCTTGTCATTTTGTCACACACACACACACACACACACACACCTTGCCGAACAATCTATTAAGCTTGCTTTTGTCTAACCGCCAACAGTCTAACAATCGTCTTCTCGCCTCGTGTCTCGTGTACAAGTTCATCAAAAAAAATTATTAAATTCACATTGTCTGACATAACCGGAATCTGAGAGAGTGAGAGAGTGAAAGTGCAAGCGAAACATGTGGCATGATGAGGTTGCCTGCACTAACTCTGTCAGCATTAGTATGCAAATTGCACGTGTCGCCACTCGCCAGTGAGTCAGTGAGCCAGTGAGACAAGCCACGAACGAGCAAACTCAAGTTGGCAAGTTGGCTAACAGTTGCCTACAGCCAACTTGTATCGTGCAAACTTGATTGATTGAAACTCAACTAATGTAGCTTTCTTTCACTGGACACTTTGTTGCTCTCATGAGTTTTTGCTTATAAGTGCACTCGAGTGCCGCACGCCAAACTAACGTGACAAATCAAGCACAAAAACAACACGCCCACCGCTTGCTAGCCAGCGCCGAGCGAACACCGACTATTGCCTGCCGACAACGCGCGAGCCAACAACGGACCAACAGCACGACCTAGTGGCTGGCAAGTTGGGCGTGAACGTGTTGGAGCGAGCGTGCGTTTGGCAGATGCACGTGCAGATGCCAAGTGCGTGCTGATGAGCTGCTACGTAGTTGTCGAACGTGGTGGCGCCGTCTAGTGAATGACTCGCCAACTTATTGCGGTGGTTGTAGTAATGCTCGCTACATCCGCTCGAGCGACGGACGCCAATTGTGACGATAATTGTGGCCAATAAATGTGGAAAAAGAGAAAGAAAAGTGCAAACAAAACAATCGTCGATAGTTTGTTTTTATCTCTTCTAGAACCGTTTGTTTTTCTCGAGACCGTTCAGAACGTACGTACTTGTCAGGCAACGATAACCAAATGGACAATTGGGGTGTTTCGTTGCTGTTGCTGCTTTTTAACTGACCAATGATCGGGTGAATCAGTCGATCGTTGCTCATAACTTTTGCTATTCGTCGTTCGTTGCTTAATCAAGTGTCACACTCTTCTTGATTATCAAGCTGGTTTGCTCTTCTGCATGTACATAAACAATGGGGCTAATTCTTCACTTCAGTTTCATCTTGAGAGCTCATTAAAAATGTTCACTCACTCATTCACTAGCTTTACAACCACTCAACTTGAGCTTGTTAGTTTGCTGATTTTGTTTCTAACACATTTGTCACTGGCTTTAATATTTGTTTGCTGTCAGTAAGCTTGCTATCGGTTGATTTGGTTCGTTTGTTTGTTTGTTGGCTGGCTGGCTGGCTGGCTGGCTGACGGACTGATTTGAATAGCTGGCACGTGTGACACGTGTCGCTCACAGAATAACGATGACTTGTCACTTGACAATATTGCAAAATATTGTGCTATTATATAAATTGAACTAGCGTTGAACAAGCACAACAACAACAGCAATCGACTATATTGAGTTGATTGAGAGTAAGTGCTAGAGGATTCATTAAGCGCTCGAATGAATGCGTCAGGAAAACAAACCACAGACGAACCAACCAACAAACGACAGATAAAAGTGAGCCACAAATTTAAAATTTCATAAACTGACGCTTGAAAGCAAAAGCAGCAGCAACACTAACGACAAAACGAAGCTTGAGTTCGACGACAAAAGTAACACATAAACGCCTCTTCGCTTCGTGCGATGTTTGTGAGATGCGATGTGGTTTAACTAAATAACTAAATAAATGAGCAGCAAAAAGGATTGAAAAAGTAATCGTTCAATGCGATCGTCGTTCGTTCCTTTACTGCTCACTGAGTTGCAAGCACTAATTAGTTTGCGGCAAGTGCGTGCGGCAATTATCAATCACATTGCACGCTCTAGTGTGTCAGTCTATCGTCAGTCGTTGCTTGTGCACGTCGCCCTTGGCTTTGTCTCGCTCTCGCTATCTTGTTCTATTAGAATTGACAATTAGCTCTTGAACTTGAGCTCAGTTTTGTGCAATTTGTGCAATACAAGCCACAGTGAGTGATAGTAGAAAGTGAGACAGTTAAACAGTTGCACTTGAACTTCAGCTCAGCTCGACTCAACTTGACTTGCTCGGCTCGGCTCGGCTCGGCTCGGCTCGACTGGTCTTAACTCAAGTGCAACACGCGACAATAAATCAACTTTGTAGTCTGTCTGTCTGTCCCGATCCCAATGTGACGTAAGCTTTGCATCACAAGTTTCTTTCTTTTCACTTGCTTGCTTATTTGCTCAGTCAAACTCTCGTTCTTTCTCTTTCTCTTTCTTGATTCAAATTGGCCAGAGTCAGGGCTCAAAAAACAACTACAAACAAAGAAGCGAAACCAGGTAATTCAAGCTCACAGTTTGTCACCTCAAACCTCAACTCCAAACTCAGTCTCAGTCTCATGCTCAAGCATGCACTACTGTAGCTCATCTGTCTGCCTGTCTGTGTCTGTGTTTGAGTAGCCAGTGTGCTGATCGCCAGATATGAAGATGAGACTGACGCGAACCTCGAACATGGAATCAACGAAATTTCAAGCCAAGCTTTCAAAGTACTAAAAGCAAAACGAATACAAAAATTTCGATAGAATTCTCATCGGTAATTGTTTCAGCGCGTGTTATGCATCATCAACAACAGTTGCATGTTCGCTTTCAGTCAGTCGAAACATGATACATGACAAGAATGAGCATCTTGCTCGAGAGCGCCAACAACAAGCGTTGTTTGTTGGGCCCGCCATCATTATTAGTGCACACAAAGCTATTGTTGACTAGCTAGTTAGTTTTACTTAATCTAGTGAAAAATAGATGGCGCCACTTTGTGATTATTTGACCGCCAGCTATCTTATCTTAACCTTATTACTGTTATTGGCCACGCAGGGACAACAAGGGGGAGCAAACGAACGACGAAACGATACAGCACAGCACAACACGACAGCACAATTGGCGACGCTACAATCAATAATCAATAGCCGCAAAAGCAATGGTCGCTGAGCAGTTTTTGGATAACAAAATAATGCACAACAGTCGACACAAAGCTACAACTTTGCTGTACTTTGTTTGTTTGCTCTTGTGTGTGCGTGCGCGTCTAGAAAGCAGCGTCAGGTGCATGTTACTATGTTCGAACAAACACTGTGATTGTGTCCGACGGTCTGTTTGCTCACCTTGTTGTGTTGCGTAATACGAGTGAGTGAATGAGTGAGTGAGTGAGAGAGTGAGAGAGTGAGAGAGTGAGAGAGTAAGTAAGTGAGCGAGCGAGCAAAGAGGCACGAAAAACAAAGAAGAACAATCAAGAGCATCTCGTCGTCGCGTGTTGTTTGCTGTTTGCTATCTGTTACTGCTGTTCGCGCGCTTACATAATCTCTCGTAGAAGTGAAACTCGTTCTCTTTTCGATTGTTCGAATGTTCGCTGGTTCGTTCTCTCTTCGATCCATCGTCTATCGTCTAGTTTGATCGTTCAGTTCGATTTGGTTCGATTCGATTCGATTCGATTCGGCCAACGGCAGCAACTTGACGCCGTCAGTTATTTCTTTCTTTCTTTTTTCGTTGTTGCTGTTTGCTGGCAAGCTAACATTGGCAAGATTGTGAGTGTGCGTGCGTCTCTCATCAATCACCGAACGTCACGCATTGGCATGTTTGCTCTTTTATCATCTACAACTGGCGCGTCTTCCTTCTCTATCTTTATTTTCGGCCACGCCCACAAACTCACATATTTATGTGTGTGACTGTCTGTCTGTCTATCTCGTGAGTGTGTGATGCAATATTTGATTTCAAAAGAGAAAGAAAGAGTGAGAGCATAACAAAATGAAATGAAATGAAGCAAAACAAAAAAGCGAACGAATAGAAACGAAGTGAACCAAATCGATTGATCGATTCGTCAAGCGGAAAAACTGAGCTCATATTTTCTCGTGTTCTTTTTCACTTTATGTTTGTGTGTGGAACAACAAACTGTTAACAACAGAACAAATTATTAAATAGAAGAACTTTCTCTTTCTCTCAAGAAACCAGAAACAAAAACAATTGTACTTTCAGTGCAAAAGGTGTCGGCAAGCAGTTTTGAGTGCCGCAACTTGAATTCTCAAATTGAAGAAAGTTGAATTCTTGACAATCTATCGACACACACACGAGTGTGACGATAGAATCGTAGGTGACTCAATAGTAGGCGACCACCCAGAGTGAGAAACAACCTGCAAACGTTACCTGCAAATCCACGAATGTCTTCGTCGAGGCACCGACGCAATCGGTAGAGCCAACAAACATTGCGACGAACAGTTCAATGTTCGCTTGTTGCTGTTGTTCTCGTTCTCGTTCACATTGTTGAGTGCTGCGTGTTGAGTCAATGATGCCGTCGACGATGTTGTTGCGTCGTTCGATTGGCGTCGTTGAACGTCGTCGGTTAACGTTGAACGTGAGACAAGTGTCACTGTTGAAGCTTGAGTGCTGCTGTTTGAATGTTGTTGTTGTTGTTGTTGCTGCTGCTGCTGCTGCGAAACAGGTGCTGTAGCCAATGCTTGTGACGGCGCTTGATTTCCACTCAAACCAATGGCGCCGAGCGATTTGCGACCGACACGCCTACTTGAGCTGTCGCTCGCTGCCAGCTGCATTGTCACCGATGCCAAACTCAGTTGTCGCTCAGGAACAATCGGCGCTCGATTGCATAATGGACACCTGTGATGCTGACACACGCACAACGTGATGCTACCGCTACGACGTGCCGCTGTACTTGACGAGCACACGGAATGCTTACGTTGGCCGCTACTACTTGTGGTATTGTTGGCTGTGGTTGTTGTCATCACTTCCGGTGTGATAACTCTCACAATATTGTTGTGCAATCGCGTAGAGAAAGTCTGTTGTTGTTGTTGTTGTTGCTGCTGCTGCTGTTGTTGTTGGCGTGTAGCGGTGACAATAGCGACGTTTTGTGCCGACAACTGAGCGCTCACTGACGAACTCGATTGTTGCTCGATTCGATTACGCAATTCAATGATTGCGTGACCGTCGAGCGTTGATTGGCTTCGGGTTTGACGTTGCTGCTGTTGCTGCTCCTCTTGATTGTGATTGTGATTGTGATTGCTATTAATGACCGACAGTAGCGGCCTTGATTGCTCACAATCAAGTGATGTGTCATTGTCACACAATGCACTGTTGCCGCTTGCTGCTGTCGACATCTCAGATTGACGCGA
This sequence comes from Fragariocoptes setiger, assembly GCA_019968535.1. NCBI lineage: Eukaryota > Metazoa > Arthropoda > Arachnida > Trombidiformes > Phytoptidae > Fragariocoptes > Fragariocoptes setiger. Next base: position 2,809 of record JAIFTH010000895.1, on the reverse strand, counting down.
CTCTGATTGCACAATAGCAATCGCGTCGAGCTCGCCCAAATCTCTCTCATTCGAGCTAACGATAAATTTGGCTAACTTTTTCATTCTTCTTTCTTCAGCGCTTGATTGTTCAGGCCTTGTGCGCGTGAACTTGACGCGCGACTTAAACTCTGTTCTTTTTATAATGAAATAAACTAACTTAATTTGTTCTGTGTGTTCACAATGAGACAAACTATTGAACAGTCAATGATGCAACTCAACACTGCGACATTGCATCATTGCACCATTGCATCATCAATTGGCTTGTTTCTTTCCTGGTTCGTTTGCAGT
>JAIFTH010000894.1:0-12500 GCA_019968535.1 Fragariocoptes setiger | reverse complement strand
AACCGAATGGCGACCAGCGAATTGCAATTCACGACAAGAGTCAAATGAGACCGAGATTGAGACCGAGACTGAGAATGAGCACGTGTCAGACGCGAGGAAGCTCAAACACACGTACGCGCTAAACACCTAACGATTGGGTCGAGCAAACTTGCTCGCTTCTTCCGTGGAAGAAGTCACTGCTCAATTGACAGCGAAAGTTGTGAGCTTGCCAAGTGAAAGCCGAGTTGTTCGCTCGATTGTATGGCAAATGTGTGTGTGTATGCAAGTGTAAGTGAGACCTGCTTGCCAAGAATCATTGAATCATCGTCTGTTCGTATCATTGAGTAGTTAAGTTATAGACAACGCCCCCTTTGGCAAGTCTCAATCTCTTTGGCTCTTAAGTTCGGGTGACTCGTGGAGTTACAAGGCCCCCGTGTGCCCCCCATGGCGTACCTTGTCTCGGTCTCGTATTCGCTTTCGTCCTCTTTATTGTCGCAGGCTTTGGTGTTGGTGATGTTTGCGCTGCGTATGAATAGACAAGGATAGTTTCAAGTCTGATGCAATGTTCATTGGTTTCTAGACGAGAAGAAAAGAGAGAGTCTAGAGAACACAAAGTGATTGAAAGCAAAAGCAAGAGAGCGAGAAAAGAACTGAAAGAATTGGAATGAAAGTGTAAACGAATCGTTAGTTTATTTTTCACTCTTTCAAACTTGGTGCTGTCAAACTGTCTAATAGTTTAGTCGACTTTAGTCGGCTATCAAACTAAGCTTTTCTGTCAATACTAAGCTATAGTGAAACCAAACGCAACCAGATAGACAGACGAACGGACGAACTTAATCGTATTGTATTTTATCGTATCTTGTATTGTATCTTGAGGGGGCCTCGTTTTCAGATCCTATTATGCTCTTGCTGGTAGCCACTCTTTGTTTACTTTGAGCTGAATTAAAATGGTCGCGTTTTTTTCTCTAATGTATTGCTTACCATCTTCCTGTGATGCAATGCTGTAGAGGCTATACAAGTGCGTGAAACGTGAGTCAGGACGCGAGATTGAGAGCTTTCGTCGATTGAAGATATCGACAGATAGAGAGTTCGATGCAACTCAATAGTTGCATCGAACTAGTAGCTCGTTGACGTTTCAACGGATGATAGTTGATAGAGCTCAGTGTGAGCTGTACTGTGCGTCATTTAGCGTCACGAACAAAGTCGAAGCTCACATTGACTTTGATTTGTTCGCGATTGAACTGCTCATCAAACAAACGAACGAACACTAAAAGAAGAAGAAAGTTTTTGCTCCAAATGTTGGTGCAAGTGTTCGCACGAAAGTACGCGTTTGGCCCACTTCGCTGATCGAATCAAAGCGAATCGAAAAAGAAAAAGAAATAAAAGAACGTAAGATTGGCAATGAAGCGCCAATGGGCACAGAATAAACATAAATGGGCGTGCCGCACACTTGATGACATAGTGAAGCACGAGTGTGGACAAGAGTCACAGTGTGGGCGTGAGTCCTGTGTGCATGGCACCGATAAAGTCGATGTTGGCCTCGACTGCCGAGAGTTGTGGTCGGCCCGCGTTGGCGTTGTCGTTGTCGAGATGCTCGAATGTTCAAAATGAGACTCTTATTATGAGAGAGAATAATCAGTGCGAGTCTCACTGATTGAGGCACATTATAGCGTCATAGAGTTAAATAAGCTCTCAAAATCAAATACAAGATGAGCAAAGTAAGTGAGCGAGTGAGAAAAGAGTGCGAGCGATAAATAGTGTCGAAAGAGTGCAAGAGCAAGGGCAAAAACAAACGAATAAAAGCCAGCTTTTACGGCTCAAATGTATTCAAATGTAACGCCTCAATGTTAGAATGAGCTGAGAATTGAGCATCGGCTATTGAGCTGCGTCGTTCAGCGTTCAGCGGCCTCGGCCACGACGACGACGACGACGGCCAAGGCAACGCCGGCGACGACATCAGAGGCGATTAATTCATTAATTTGCTCATTACATTGGCGCGTGCACTTTGACTGTTGCACTCACTGGCTGGCTGTCTAGCTGCTCATTCAAAGCACAACTTGCTGGGCCCTTGCTTTGCTCAGCAAAAGTTTGAATGCGCTTGAACGTTCTAGGCTGTCAATCGCTTGCAGTCGCTCGCGATCCTATGCACTGCTGACATGTGTGTTGAATGGCACAAGCACAGCAGTATCGAGCGAGCGCATTCAACGAGCATGCCAGAGTGAAAGTGAGGCCCGCGGGGCGAAACACAGCGGCAGCAGCAGCAGTAACACTGATTGTGTGACGGCAACAGATTGTGTATGCTACACAATCTGTTAGTTGCGTCACAAATCGAAATAAACATCAAGTGAGCGAACACTCAAGCTCGAGTTTGAGTTGGAGTTCGAACTCCAACTCTAACTCGACCTGGACCTCGACCTCGAACTCGAACTCTAACGCCCTTCGCGGGCAATTATCGAGCGAATCCGCTAATCAGCTGAACGCTTTACGTGTGTGAAGCCAAATTAGAATAAGAGAGCGACAAAACAAGCACCAACTGCAATCAACGGCAACGCTCGCTCAATTATTCGTCAATGCTGGTGGCAAAATGATGACAAATGGAACGAAAGAATCATACGAACGATTGCAGTAGCAGCTAATGTTCGCTATTGCTATTGCTTGATCAAAAGCAATCAAGCTTCTCATCATTGCAGACAGTGGTTTTTAAGACACTGTCGTTGAGTCACCAGATGGCGATCAGACGATTACGATAACTTGCAATAAGTCGCATTATCAACATCAACAGCGGCATGAAAGACATTACAGACAAATGGTGCAACACTTGCTTTTTCTTCACACATCAATGGAAAGTGGGACAGGCGAAACACAACAATTCACGTTTCAACTCAACGAACAGATAGACAGACACACAGACAAACTCCTAACTAATAAAATTCCCATTTCATTACATTCTGATTCTTGGTGTTCTGTCATCCCGTGAACTTCTCATCATTAATGACATTCATTCGGACCAATTGTCATCTCTGATCAATCGATGATTGATAGAACCCAAATGAAAAATGATTGAAGGGGGCGTTACACCGGAAGTGTTGCTCAATTAACTGGCTCAATCATCATTGGGCCTGTGAAAACATCGCCGACGCACGCTGTACCGACATCGACATCAACATTCGTTTCGAAGTCGACGTCACAGCAGACAGACAGACAGAGAAGACAAGACAAGACACGAGAGAGAGAGAGGACATAAAATTCCGAAAGCGTGGCGTCCACCGAACAGCGGCAGCGTGGCCGCCGTTGGCGCTGTTGTGGCTCATTGGCACGCGTCCGAGCCTGTGGGTGGTGTCTGACACCGGAAGTGTCTGTTCACGAACACTTGTCAAGGTACGGAGCCAACGGTGACAACGACAACAGCAACAGCAAGGTCAGCGGTGCAAACGACAACCACAATGACACCGATCAATATGAAAAGTATTTCACCATAAGCGCCGCACACCAGCACGACGAGCACCACATCAACAGCAACAGCGGGTATCGGAAGCAACGAAGAAGCGACGAACAGGTGTCGGCCAGCAACAATGTTGACGAGCAGCAGCAGCAACGCAGCAGCAAGCCAGTGCCAGTGCGCGTGCCTAACCAAATCATGCTCGGCGCCGGCTCACCCCGAATGGGTCGCCGTCACTCGGACTCGACACCGTACCGGATGTCGTCGGCATCTCCCACGGCCACGCCCTCACCCACGCCCAGCAACGTCACCAATCTGGTTGGAGGAGGCGAGCGACCGAGCAGTGCGTTGCCTGCCACAGGGCGTGCTATCAACAACAGCAGCAGCGCCACGTACGGTGGTGCAGGGCCAAATTCACAGACTGTGCCTCAGTTCGTCATAGGTGCCACAGACATCGGTGGCAGCGCCGAGTTGCCGACAGTGCCGACAGTGGCGCCGCCAAGCGAGCTCGAGCAAAACAACGTGATGCAAGCGTTCGATGTGGCGGCCCGCATGCCGTTTGATGTGACTGGGCCCGAGTGGGCCGCGTGGCGCCTGTACGCGGGCCATCGTCGTCGTCAGCCACTGACGCCGTTGGCAGCCAACCTCGTCGATTCACAAGCAGCAGCCGCCACGTGTGGAGCCGACGCGAGTGGCACAACGCAGGGTGGAGCCGTACACTCGATGCTGGGCTCGGGCGCCGTCAGCGATGCCATCAGTGCCGCTTACACTTCGTTGCGTCAGCGGCCCTCGTTCTCGGGCCTCTCGGCTGCACTTACTGGTGGCAGCTCATTGAACTCGGCCACTGGAAACTCGACAACAGGTGCCACAGACAATACAATGAGCCAGCAATTTGCGTCCGATTCTACGCCAGCGGCAACCAGTGCATTGTCGTCGAGTCCGAGTGAAAAAAGGTGCACCGAAGCAACCCTTTTGCTCACGATAGAGCAAGAAATTGCGCAACGCATCCAATTACAGTGGGCCCATATGCGCGCTTCGAACGGACGCATAAGTGCGCCCGAGCGTGTCACGTTGTGGGCATTCGACAAGCGCCCTAACGACGCTCAACAACAACAACAATCAATGTCAGAGCAGCTGATATCAGTAGGTGGTGTAACAGCAGAAACAGGGGGAGCAGGAGCAGCGACAGCGGCAGAACAACAGGTGCACACTATCAGCAGCATCAGCAGGCACAACAGCGACAGGGTGCGCGCTATATTGGCTAATGCGCGCCAATTGAAGGGCAAAGAACGCAAGAGCGCCATAGAGATATTGCGCTGCGGGGCGGCCAACATGGACAAGTGGCGTCATCTAAAGATGGTGCACGTGGTGCGTTCGCTCGAAGAATCGAGCGATGCGCTGGCGTTCGTCAGCGAACCATTGGCGTGTTCGCTGGACACCTTGTTAGCGACAATGCGTCGTTGTGGCGCCGCTGCTGACAACTCTAGTCCTTACTATGCTAATGCTCAACAACAACATCAATGCCAATGTCTGACGCCGTTCGAGCTCAAGTACGGCTTGCTGCAATTGACCGAAGCTCTGTTATATTTGCACTACTCGTGTCGAGTCATTCATCGGAACGTGTGCCCCGCCTCTGTGCTTATCAACGAACGGCGCACCTGGAAATTGGCCGGCCTCGAGTTTGCACTCAAATGCACCGACGGTCCGAGTGATGCAACGGTAAGTACACCTCACTCACGCAAACATTCAGCTCAAAAGTCGTTCAGGCAAAAATCAAAAATTGTGTTCGTGCGTCTGTGTTGATTGCCGAGCTACACACACACACACATAGACGAACAGACAAAAGAATGTGAAAGATGCACAACGAAACAAATCCTATCTCTAACTCCAACCTCAAGACCAACAATTTCTACTCTCTGTTGTGTTCTTTTCAATCGACGTCACCTCGATCGATATCGTCGTCGTCATCGTCCATTGCAAACAAAAGTCCATTGTGAACTTAACTTGACAGGCGGCACCTGCACGCTTCAGGTGACACGACACATGAGCTCATATTTGATGTATCTGGGCTCTTTCACCTGTCGACTTTTATTATTATTTCTAGGCTCGACATACAGTATTACAACTGTAAAAAAATGAATGTTTATGTGTGTGCCTGTACGTGCGTGTCATACATCGAGCAGGCAGGCAAACGCAATGAAGCGAACGAACGTTCCCTTCCTCGATCGATCGATCAAATCAAAATGTCTCTCTTGATTCTGTTGTGCAATCATCTTTGCTCAACTGTCAAACGGTTGACAATCATTCTTTCCTTCAACAATCGACTATCGAAGACTCTCTCTCTCTCTCTTTCTCCCTCTCTGTCTTAACTCGAGCAAAAAACTTGACTTTTTCCAATCAAGATGAGTTGAGTCAACTTATTAAGTGTTTTGCTGTGCGTGCCACGCCTCATCTTGCTAGTATCCACATGCACACACACTTGCTCGTGTTAGAATGACTGCTGTGATCGTTGTCTAATTGTTCTATCACTTTTTTCATCTCTTAGCTGAATCGCAAGATCGTGTGTCTGTCTATTGAGCCTTCGTTAGCTTGACTGGTTTGTTTGTTCCTTCACTAGATAGTCCATTTGAGCTATTTGTATACCTGTCTGTCTGTTTGTCACAAACAAAGAGAGAGAGAGAGAGAAAGGCAAAACAGTGAGAGGAGGCCGCACCAGCAAACATTAGCTCGAGCCCATTTTAGTTGGTGCGTCAAACTGAAAATTTTGTCTCGTCCATTGATCGGAAGACAGTCCACTTAATCACACACACACACACAGTCTATGTCAAGATCCACGTCGTCTCTCACACGACGCTAGAAATCACTAAGCTTGGGCCCACGGATCACACAAAAGAAAGAGAGAAAGAAGTACAAGAGGCTCGCATGAAATCAGATGCTGTGTGTGTACGTTTGTCAGGTTCTGCTTAGTTGTTCTGATTGGTAGGTTGTGGGGGGGGGGGGGGCAAGGAGGGGGCATTGCAAATGGAAGACAGAGTCAGTGAGTGAATGGGTGGCGATTAAGTGGCTGAATTGGCGGGTTTCACTTGAAGCAAGTTTGTTTCATTAGTTTTACCCGCTCCCCCATCTCTCCCTGCTGGGGCCAAAATTGCTACAACAACAAACTCAATGATGCTTGGAGAAAATTCTGTAGCCTCAACTCTGTTTTCTCTGATTTATTAGCTCAAGCTCACTTGGAACGTTCGTTCACGTGACCAAGTGAACTGGTCAAGTGAAACAACAAGAGAGCGGCAAAAAATAAATAAATAACCTTGCCCAACGAGCGAAGGAACGAGCAGGCGAGCGAGCAACACAACAGTGTTTCTATCTCGAGCTTGAGGCAAGAAACTTCTCGAAACTCAATGAGACCAAAAGAGAGTCAAAGGTCTCTGGGAGCTCGCCGTTTGGGGTCGACTGGCGAGGTGAAACCAGTGGATTCATGCCAGTTTCCGGTCCAGTCGCCGTCGGCCATTACACGGTGAGCAGATGGGGGTGTGGGGGCGACTCCGTGTTTGGCCTCTGCCATGCTTGGGGCCAGTGTTTGGCATACTGAGCTGGCTAGCTGGCTGACTGGCTGGCGGGCGGGGGCGATAGAAGAATAAAAAAGGTTCGCTTGATTTGTTGATCATAATCTTGCTCAACTCAAGGCGTCAACGCTCGCCTCGGTGCACGGAAGCATTGAGGTTCAATGGGCGTGAACGTGCCTCCGCGCAGGCCCATTAGGGACACACGCACACACACACACACACACATCGAATGAGATCACGAGCCATGATTGTGCGATGATTAATTTGTCTCGATGAACTTCTAGCCCTCGTTGTTTCCCTCTTTCGGCATCCAGCATCGCCACGCCCTCTGCGCCTTCTTGTTACTCTCTTGCTCTTATGCTGCTGTTGAGGCACAATTACACACACACGCACGGCACATCATATGCGTGCCGTCAGGAGGGGAAGAAAAAGACGAAAGTGGGACACGTGATCGAGCACGCTTATTCAGGCACACGCACACACTCATTGATGCCAGTGCTTGTGTTCGTTTTATTGTTTATTGCGAGTAATTTTATCGAGCGCGTACAATTTCAAGCGAAACGAGCAAAATTCAACTTCAAATCAAGCAAGCTTAGCGAGTGCGCGCGTGCTTCTGATCAGCCGATGAACACTTAGGCGCGCAATTATGGCACACACACGCACTCTTATCTGCGTGCGTTTGCTGCCGGAAGTTCTGCTCGTTTCCGGTCGTAAGGACCAACACGTTCGCTCTTTATTGAAATGCTCGTCCGCTCTCTATTCGCTCAGTTGAGTCCAACGTCACGAAAAGAGAAGAGCAAAGCAGCAGCAGGACCAGCTGCTCCAAGCTGCACGTGCTGCTCCGAAACGATTGAGCAAGTGAATGATTGAGTTGAAAATTGTGACACACACATTGTTGCGCAATAGTCGGCCAGGTTTGCCGCTTGTCGTGTGACATAACGTATTTTATCGTGACGTGAGATGACGTAACGTACCTCGTCCGTCGCTCGCTCGTGGTTTGAAAATGTGAGTGTTCATGTACTTGTGCCTCACGTGCCACTGTCGGCCAGCCTGAGGCGTCAGTCACTTCCGGTGGCGGGAAATCACACACACGCACGGTTAAACACCGTGCTGCTTGTTAGTGCGGGCTGTCTGTTATTGTTTGCTTTGGCCAGCCAACGCTGTGTAGACCGAGCAGACTATAAAGAATCAATGAGTTTTATAATTTTATTATTCTTTTTTTCATTTCATTTGATTTTCTCTGTTGCTTTCTTGCTCGCTTGCTTAACAACAACTACTGCTATCAACTGCTCTAGTACTTTTTACACTGCACTAGTTGTTGTTCGAATGTTAAAACGCACACGTTGCACTTTGCACGTTGCACGTACCATGTCCCACGCTCTACGATCAAACGAATGTTTGCCCACCCGTTCGTTCGTTTGCAACAACGTTTCGTAGAACCCAAAGAAAAAAAAACTAACAGCTGTCGTTGTTGTTAACAAACAGTGCAAGCACGCACTGCCATGTTCATATGTTCGTGTTTTCGTGTGAGCTCACGTACTCTAACTGTAGTTGGCTGATGGCCAGCAAGCTAGCTATTAAAGCGCACGTTAAGCGAGAGAGAGATTTTTGTGCACCAAGCTTGTTTCGTTGGTGCTTCGGTGTAGTGTGCAGCAAAAGACATGCTCTGTTGTCGCTGTTGTCGTTGTTGCTTGACGAACACCACGGCCAGCACCACTACGACGACAAACCTAACGAGCTCACGAGCCTCGAGCTAAACTCAAGCTAGAGCTCAATGGAAGTTTTTGTTGGGTCCGCTCACTCACTCATTCGCTTAGTGCATGAGTGAGTGAAAGAGTGAGCGGGTAAACGAAGCTCCCCAATCGTAACTGGCAAGAGCCCCCAACAAGGGCTTGAGCTGGCAAGCATGTTGGTAATAGTCAAGCGGCCAGCTTGACCGCCAATAGCCCGCAAGCTATCGTCTCGTTGTGGTCTCTGGCGATGCCAGTCAGCGCCAACCCTAACAGTTGGGTGTGGCAAGCGTGAGGAGGCGTGTCACGTCACGTACCAGTGGCCCTATGCTTACTCGATAAAGCTAGCTTCTGTACAATAAGCCAGTCAGACAGACGAACAGTCAGCTCTAGAGATGCAGTTTTTGCTAAAATAAAAACAAGTGACAAGGGACGTCAACAATGCCACGCCCATCTATCCTTTTCAATCGATTACTTTCGTCAATTGAAAGGGTTCGTTGTGATCGTTTGAAGCGTGAGCACGATCACTGGGTGCATTGGGTGCACTGACACGATGAGAGCGGGCGACGATTGTTTTCGTTCTTGTCCTCTTTCTCGTTCTCGTGTTGACACGTGCAGCAGTCATTCGACTAGCACTTGCTTTGCACTGGTCTTTGTCGACAAAGCACCACAGGCAGGCTGTAGACAGACAGTCACGTGACTCACGTCACGTTGTTTTGATCTCATTATTATTATTATCATCATTGTTTTATTTCTGTTCAATGGCAATTTTCTAAGGCTGACGCTCGAAATTTCTCTCGAAGCTGTCGAGTTTACTCTAAAAGTTTTTGTTTCGCGTCAAGTAATAACTGTGAGTGCGTTAGCCGGCTCATAAAGACGTGTCAGTTAAAAGGGGGCACTCTTTTTCTCTTTGAGCTCTCTCTCCCCTCTCTCTTAGAACTGAAATAATCCGTCGATAATCGATGCTCGTCTTCGTCTTCCTCAAGGCGAGAGAGAAAAAGAGGGAAAGCGATTGCCATTGACCCAAGAATCTACTGTACTGTTTGCTCACTAGTCTAATCATTGTCTCCGTCACACGAACCACCGCGAATGACCACGAATGACAATCGCAACCGCAATGGAACAGGTGCCACGCCCGTGTCCGGCGTACAACGTGAAAGGGGGGCGTGTCATGCAGCCAGAGACCAACTTTTGCGCGCCCGAAGTGTTTTTGACCAACACGTGCTCGGCACAAAGCGACATGTTTGCGCTCGGTTTGCTCATTGGGGCGCTCTTTTCGGCGTTCGGCTTGGCTGGCCATTCGGCATCGGCGTCGGCCTCAAGCTCAACCGACGACCGTAGCCACCAATTGTCGTTGGCAAGCACGCACTTGGCGGACCAAGAGAACACACAGGCCGCGCTCATGATCCAATGCAACGGCAACCCGGCCATATATCTGAAACAATTGGAGCAGGTGAGTCAAACGTGTTCACTACAACAACAGCATCACTAATTGTCGATTGATTGATCCCAATTGATTTACTGCATTTTCCTTTCTTTCTGATGGATCCATGATGGCATCGATTGGGGGGGGGGGGGAATTCGATGATGGGCGAGACAGTTGAACGTTGCCATTCCGCGCGTCATGCCGCACGTGCCGACGACGTTGCGCGAACCGTTGCGAGCCTTACTTGACGTGGACGCATCACGGCGACCAACGTCTGAATCATTCTCGATGGTCAATTATTTCAGCGACGACGGCGTGCACGCACTACAATATCTCGATATGATCGAGCAGCAAGACTCGGTGCACAAATCCAATTATTATTACAATCTCACCGGAGTATTGCCTTCCATTCCAAAGGTAAGCCTTAGGACTTGTTATTCTTTGCTGCTTGCGATGCTTTGACTAATCAATTAATCAATGAAAAATCATTCCTCGTTTCTCTCGCTAAACTCGATGACAACTCTATGACGTTCGAATCAATCGACGATGATGACGACGAGAGTAGCGCATGTGGTGGGCGCACATTCTGGCATCCATCTTGAGCGAATGCTTGAAGCACGAGCTGCACGCGGCTACCGTGGAGCCGCTCGTTTGGATGGTGCGCGAGGCTAGTGCGCCAGAGTACGCGCAAATTCTGCTCCCATTCATCAAGATCTTGTTTGTGATGCCTAAGTCTGTGCAAACTCATGTGGCGTTGTTGGAAAATTTTTGCTCATTGCACAATTGCACTTCATCATCCACTTTATCGTTAACATCGTGCACATTGAGCGGGGGTGACACTGAAATGCTTCAGCTGAAGAGCAGAACGAAAACGTCAACGGAACGAAAGCGCGAAAAGAGAAAAAAATTGAATCAAGACCATTCGACGGGCCCAATCGACTCAAGGTATTCGATTCAGCGTGACTTCAACGATAATCATGCAACAATGATCAACAATGATTCAATAACTACTATGCTTAACGCCGCAGCCACTACGACAACAACTAGCTCTCTAATTTCAAACAGCTCGCTCGACGACGACGACGAGCTCGATAATGATTTCGACGACGATGATGAACTTGATTATCATGATGATGATGATGAGCGCCTAATGAACGCCAATCAAGTGCCAACTTCGGCCAACTTCGGCTCTAATTCGGCTGACCAGTTGACCGCCCCCAGAGTGAAACAGCTCAAAGTCGAATTGGACGTCGAGCTAGCCGAAACAATGCTCGTGGCACTCGATTCCCCCGTCGATCAGATCCAGGCGGCCGCACTCAAGGCGTGCGCGTGGGTGGCGCCTCACTTGAGCACGTGCACGTTGGCCAAGGCTCGCGTTGTGCCCAAAGTACGTGCCGCTTTCGAGGCCAACATCGACAATACAAGTGTAAGTTTTTGCTCCCCCCCCCCTATCCTCCCTTTGGATGTCTCTTGCCTTCATTTCGCTTCGCCTCGCGTCACTTTTTCGTTTCGTACATGCACGTGCATGAACGCAGCAAGTGCAAACGAACAATTGAACACATCTGCATTCAATCATTCAACATTGTGATGCTCAACATCACAATTACATTGTCTCTACGCTAATACAGCAAACAATACTGATACAGCAAACAATGATAATAGTGAAAAGCGAGACACTAATTGGCATATTAAGGACGAGGAGCAGCCATTGGGTGGCCAGTGGGTCTATCGAGCGAGCCTCTGATGTGCGTGCACATGTTACGTGACCATAACATTCGTTTAATAGACAAGAGGCATGGATGCACGTACACACAATCGTCTTGTGCTGTTTTGATTCGACTCGATTAGACATCATTCGATCAACAAACATACGCACGCTATTCTCAACAAAAAGATATTGCGTAATGAGTCGATCACTTGTTTTCTTCCCAAACTCAATAGAATGCTTAATAGAATCTATTGGAGTTAGTTTTCGTCTGTCAACTTTTAATTGTGTTTAAATCAATTATGTGCTCCATGCAAAGCCAATCGACAGATCAAAGGCAAAGGCGCTCATCGTTCGCCACTCGTTTAAATTTCTGTTGAATATTTGACGCATTGTTGTCGTTGTTGCTGTTGTAAAGCGCGTACCGTAAGTCGTGAGAGAGTCTTAGAAATCAAATAGAACTAAAAGTACGAAAGATAGAATCATAATTTTCATTGTGTATTGCTCAGACGTCTATTAACTAGAGGCAATTTGACTTTGATTGGCGCTAGTGCACCGCCTTTCCTTACAGAACGAAGTTTCTTCTTGACTCCTGACATAAGTGTTTTTCCAGATTTCTTGGCTATTTTATCACTAATATTCCGCCAAATTGAACGAA